>JAFIRS010001766.1:0-297845 GCA_018342105.1 Gonioctena quinquepunctata | reverse complement strand
TTTAAGAGCCAGAAAAAGACAAAGACAATAATGTTCAAATTGATTTTGCAATGCACTTTTTTTTTGTTGGTTGCAAACGTTTTTCACACCAGCCTACAAAAAACCTAGTGGGATGTAACAAACCTCGGTCGTAAACCGTGGGGGAAATTTTTTTTTGGCAACAGTGTTCATTACAATCATGAATCATTACAATTTCAAAGCCGAGAATTTTAAAACAATTTAAAATTGCGAATGAATTTTCCCCCATTCAATAGTGTTCGTGCGTTTGTTTTTTAAAGTAAAATCCCCCGAGCAATTGGAGTAACAATTTTAACTTTTATCATTTTATTCAAAAGGTTAGTTGTTTCATCCACTTTAAAATTTGAATATTTATCTCAGGCAGGCTGCAATGTTTTACCACGCTGTTAGAGCCCCCCCTTATAAGTTTTCCCCAAATATACCCCATGTAAACTGAAACGAAAATTCCAAAGAATAAATCAAATTTTTTTCAAAAAAAAAAAACGGTCGCATTAATAGTAAAATTTAGACAACCAAAAGTCGATACCTCAAAGTTTTGCACCCCAATCAAATTCCAACCATATGTTAGACATTCATGACTAATAGTACGCGACAGATGAATGACCCGGGTTTTTGGGAAGCATAAGGGGCGGTGATATATCATGGGGGGTCAACTCAAACGGGGAAATCAGACCATTAAATAAATTTTATTGTTCTAGGGCGGCATCGTTTGAATACCAACACTATATAATTAAGATTCTCCATACTAGAAGGGTTTTCTTTTTCCCCATTCAGAATCCAGTCGTCGATCTAGCGTCAGAAAAAAGCTAGTTCGGCTTATTATGAAGCACTGAAGAAATTTAATTTAAATTAGCGAAGATGAAGTTCATCTTCCTAAAAAAAACGTAGACTCCGTAGAGTTTATCTGAAGTAGCAAATTAATCAACCATATGCAGAATCAAAAAGTGAATTCAACAGAAATCATCTCAGTAATAACTAAATAAATGGAATTAATTTTATCAAGGCAAAAATCATATTGCAACAAGTGAAGGGGAATATTATTCGAAAAAAAGGGGAAAAATTAAGTCAATTAAACTATTGTGTATTATTTTAGTGGGGGGTAAAAAACCCAAAAGTTTTTTTTGGCAAGGTATATATGTATAGTGTTATAAAAAAATATTCCATTATTTTTAAAGAAAAATTATTGATTCAAAAAAGAAAATTATTTTAATTGTTTGAAATAACTGAAGAACATTATTTTAATTGTCAGCCAATTGTTTTCATTTTAAATTATTGTTTATTCAATTTTTTTTTTGACTTCTATACTTTTTCCCCCAATAAATTATCCCCAGGTGTATCAATAGTTGTTTTATATTTTAGAAAAAATTTTTATATATATATATATATATATATATATATATATATATATTTGACAAGTTTTTATTGTATTATTATCGAAACGATTTGAGATTGGTCTCGAAATTGTCAAATTTTTTTTCCCCCCGCTTCATTACATACTGGGAAAAAAAATTTTTCCCCCCCGCTCTGGGAAATTGTTCCGTTATTGGTAAATAGACAAAAACCCCCGGGGATGATAACAAAAGGTGGACAGGTGGGGGTTTTTCAAAAGAACCCCCTTTGTACTTTTTAATAAAATGGGTCAGGTGGGGGGGTGTATTTAAGGAAAATAAGTTTAAGTTGATTTTCGCAAAAGATGTCAAGTAAAACCTAACAAATAAGAAAAAAATAGAAAATAAAATAAACATTTTTTTTTTTTTCAAAAAATTTTACAGAATTTGGAGTTAAAAGTGTGCATATATTGCAGTTTGCACAAGGTTGTTATATTAAAAGTCATTTAAAAAAATATAATTGCAAATATAAAATTTTTTTTAATATTGTTTGTGGAATGCTGAATGAAATTGTAGAAATATTCAGCAAAGATAAACTATTGGTAACAAAAAGGTCAGAAAAGTATTGAAAAAATTAAAAAATACGAAAAGACAGAAAGTAATATCAGTACAGGGGTTTAGAGGGGAAAAAAAAAAAAACATATATCGTTTAAACAAGGCTGATCTCAAAAAAGACAAAAAAGGGGGGAAAATTTTTTTTTTTATTCAATGGGGTTTTTTTTAAAAAATTTTAAATGGGGGAAAAACCCGACAAACCCCCGGGACGGGTGGATAAATTATGAACCTACCATTTCTATCAGGGGGATAATTTACCTTCTTTTAATGGTACCAGATATCAAAGATTTTATTATAAAATTTGGGATTTTTTGGGGCGGTGAGGGAAAAAGTAAATAAGCCCAGGGTTTAAAAATTTTGGGGGGAACGCAGATTATTTAGGGATACGAAAAAAAAAAATCCAAAAATTTTGGCCTGAAAAAAGGGAATTTTCCCAAAGGTTTAAAATTTCCCGGAAAAAAAGAAATTTTTTGAAGTTAAAAAAATGGAACCCGAATTTTTTTTTCCATGAAAAACCCGAAAAATTTAAAAAAATTCGGAATTTTTAGGTTGATGATGTATTGAAGAAAAAAATTTGAACAAGATACGCTTGAAAAATTTTTTGTAGGGGATTGCTAGATCCTGAAAGGAAAAGTTTTATCTGCCGTCCTGTCAGTTTAAAAAGAATTTTTACAATTAGAGAAAGGGAAAAAATTTTAAATTTAAACTAACAGCTCAAACTAATATAAATTTTTAGAAATTTCACTACGAATAAAATAGTGTGTAACTTGCAATCAAGGGCGAAGAATCACATTGTAAGAAAAAAAAATTGTTAGGTTATCAGGAAGAATTTGGTCACCTCTCATAGATGTCCAAAAGAAATAGCTTGAAATGAGATATCGGAATGGGACCATGGTTTTCCGACTATAAAAAAAAGTTTAAAAAAAATTTAAAAAAATAAAAAAACCCAAAAAAAAGGTTTTTTAACCCATTCAATGGAAAATAGATTTCGAACTCAGGAAGAATGAACGAACAAGGACGTGATTCATCAATCAATAAAAAGGGAAACCGATATCAGAATTTTGGGAGAGAATTGAAAAAAAAAGGGGGAAAAAAAAAGTTACGCGAATGGAAATAGCCAAGAAAGATGGAAAAATTTCCGGATATAACAGGAATTTAAATAGAAAGAAGCAAGAAAAGAATGTACTAACCACGGTAAAAGAAAAATTTCTCCTTAAAAAAAAAAAAAAGAGAAGAAAAATAGTAATTGGCCAAAAATTTTGGGGCGAAAGGGGGAAAAAGGGTTTTAAGACATGACCAAAAAAAAGATAAAACTTTGGGGTGGGATTAACTTTTGACGAAAAGCAAATTTTTTCGGGGGGGAAACCCCCAAAAAGAATTCCCCATAAAAAAAAAAGGATTTTCACCCCCAAAAAGAGTCCGGCCGGCTCAAATAAATGGAAATGTCTGAAAATAGTGAAGTGTTTGAGACACTGGTTTCAAGAAGCGACAAGGGGAAAAAATGGGGAAAAACGTTAGGAAGGAAGATAAAACGGTTTCATTAACGCCCAAAAATGATTGATGATTTGACCGGGCATTTATTCATTAAACAGATGAAGATAAAAAAATTTAAAAAAAGGGGAAAATTTAAAAAAATATGAAAATCAGCAAAGGTATTAACAAAACCGAACACCCTGTACCCAGGAAGGAAGTCAAAGAGACAGCCGAAAAAAATTAAAAAGGGCAGCCCTAGTGAAAGAGCCAGATCATTCAAGAATGACACTTTTTTAACCAGAAAAAAAGGGAAAAAAAACCCCGACTGGGAACGACCATCATGAATAGTACGCCACTGAAAGTGAACCCTTTAAAAATTTTTTCGTCAAAGAACGAACTTTTTTTCCCCCCAAAAAACAGAGAGATGGAAGGGGAAAAATTTCCAATGCAGCAAAAGGGAATGAAGGAAATTTGTTCGGAAATGGAAAAGATATACGGATAGGTATAAAGTTTATAAAAAAACGAAGGTAAAACCATAAGGAGATCGGAATTGAGAAGCAACGCATCAAGAAATTTAAAGATGGTCGTTGAGAAAAATGGAAAAACGTGGAAAGACAGTCAAAAAAGGGAAAAAAAACCCCAAGGGAGATATTCACCCACCGGGGCGGGGTGCCAAAAACCCCCCGGGAAAGATAGTCGCCAAAGAAAGTAAATTTTGCAGTAGACGAAAACGGTTTTAAAAATTTTATTGTCCAAGGACAAGAATTCGCCCAGATTATTGAATATATGCATAGAAAGCAAGGAAAAATGATTTCGGAAAAATTTAAATTAAAGAAAATAGCCAAATGAATTTTCAACATAAAAAAAAACGTTTATGGACGAGATTTGAAAGAAAATACCAAAAAAAAAGGAAATAGTTAAAGAAAAAAAAAACCGAAACCATAGCCAGTCAAAAGGAAAATCAATTTTAAAAGTCACGTTAAAAAAATTTAGAAACCCCAAAGGGAAACAGGATTGAACACATGAATCGACTGGAATCAGAAAAAAAACCGAACAGAAAATAGGCAGGAAAATTTTAGAAAGTAAAAGGATGAGTAATTTTTAAACCAGAGCGTCCATATAAAAAGGTTATTTACCTGGGGTGGTAACCAACCTCAATACGGAGGCCAAAAAGGGACAAACCAAAGAATAATTTGTTGAAAATATAAAAGGAAAAAAAAGGAAATATAAACAGGGATAAAACCGCCAATTTTTTAATGGGGAACATAAAGAGAATAGTTAGAATATGGGAAGGAAAAAAGGATTAAAGAATAGAACTTCAGACGAAAGAATAATTTTGCAACAATTGAAAGAAGAAAAAAAGGAAAACCGATGAGAGAAATCAAGAAAATAGATCAAGGAAAATACTCATAGAAACCATAAACACTAGAAGATAGTAACGAAATGAACCAACCGAAGATAAGGAGAAATATTCCAGAGATAAACAGTTATCAGACAGAACACGGACAGTAAAAGAGTTTCCATGGAATTATTACAAGCAAAAAGTCAAAATAAGTAATTTTCAAAAAAGTTCAAAATAATGCACTTATGAAGAATAATATTGTCAATATTTTTAAACCCAGTTGAGATCAAATATATAGTAAGCCATTATGAAAAAATTGGAAATCATGAAATTTTCCCAAGAAACATAAGCACGATCGAAACGTGTAGTCAAAAAAAATTGAAAACCCGAAATTAACGCGAAATAAATATTGATGGACTTTCTACCTGAACCATAACGTACCGCGTACCATTGGAAATATCGTCAAGGACGGAATGAGAAAAATTATCTAGTGTCGGTTATTCTACATGAAAATCGGACTCTGAGAAGCATAGACAGTAAGAGAAAATTGAGTGTATTTCCAAAAATTGGGAAGGATTTTATAGACATTAAAAAAGATTAATATAAACGGTTATAATTCTCTACCGAGAAGAGATTTTAGCATGTAATTGGGTTACCTTGATAAGACTAAGGAAATAACATTAATGAAAGTAAAAAGGGCAAAAAAATATCGGTGATAATAAAGAACATTTTAAAATTATCGTTAACAATTACGGATAATATAATATGTTTTGAACATATCTGAGTTCTTAAGATTATCAGCTTCTCACCAAAAGTTATTTACTGAGCATCGTACCGCAAGGCGAGTAGAACTTTAATTCGAGAAGTTCACAATACCCGGAGGATGGATATTCGCCCATCGTCAGAGTGCAGAGTTGGGGGCCCCCCCCAGGAGCTTCATCGTAAGTGCAAGGCAAAATTATCCAACTAAATAGAAGGTTGAACCATCACTTTAACACGGAAAAACCCTTTAGAAACTACCACTCACTGAACTTTTAAAAAAAATGTCAGGGACATTTTGCATCATAGAGAGAAGTCGATAATTACCGTCAAACACGTTCTCACACGAAGGGGTGGCTCGAAAACTAACGACAAGGCCGTTTACTTCGCTGCAGACTGAGGGAACTAAGTCATATGGTTCACAGATGATGTTTACATCATCCCTAGTCGAAGAGCAGACAAGGTCGCTGAGAATTTCAACCGATTTCGCCAGACCACAGACAGTCTCTATCACAGCAGGTCATATCTACAGGGTGGCGTTCCACCTGAAGCCCGCACCGTCTCAGAAGACACTGACTGGAGGGATCTTTATTGAGAATTATATAAAGATTTTTCATGTTAAAATTAGTATGTTAGAATAGTAATTATATAAGTAGGGGTATTGTTGACCATGTATGTAATATTAGGGTGCATGATTGAATAAGGTAAAGGTCATATGTTACCATAGGTATTATCAGTAAGAATTTATTTAGTTTGCTCATGGTATGTTAAAACAAAATTTTCAGAGCCAAACAAAGTTGAGATCCAAACCACTCATCTACCCAAATATTAAGTATGGGAAAAGTATCAATTAGAATTAATACCTTTAAATGGGAAAGGGGTGGTGTGGCACTCCTTATCAAGATTTCAAATATAGCCCTATGTAAACTGAAACTGAAGAATTCCAATAGAATAAACCCCCGTTCGAAATAAAAAACGGTCGCATTAATAGTAAAATTCATATGACAACTCATAAAGTCGATACTTCCTTATTATTTGTGTCCGGCACCTCAATCGAAATTCCAACCATAGTTCAGACATTCATGACTAATAGTACGCCGGGGCAGATGAATGACCCGGTCTTTGGAAGGATAATGGCTTGGTGATATATCATGGCGGCGTGTCAACTCAAACGGGTACTCACCGACTCATTAAATATAATTTTATTGTTCTAGGGCGGAACGTTTGAATACCAACACTATATATATAAGATTCTCCATACTAGAACGGTCTTCTCTTCTCTTCATTCAGAATCCAGTCGTCGATCTAGTCAGTCAGTACAAGTGTTCGGCTTCATTATGAAGAAGAAGTAAAGTTTAATTTCAATTAGCGAAGATGAAGTCCATCTTCCTACGCGAAAAAAAGCGTAGACCCGTAGAGTTTATCTTGAAGTAGCAAATCAATCAACCATATGCAGAATCATTGTGAAAGTGTAATTCAAAGAAACATCCGGGAAAAACTAAATAAAATGGAATTTATTTATCAAAAGTGAATAATCATATTCAACAATAAACGCGAATATTATTCGGAAATAAAAAAGGAATAATTAAGTCTTAATTAAACTATTGTGTATTACTTCAGTGGAGGGTAAGAAATCAAACTGTTTATTTGGGGATATATGTATAGTGTTATAAGAAAATATTCCATTATTGATTTCATAGTAGAAGAAATTATTGATTCAACAAAAAAAAATTATCATCAATTGTTTAAAATAACTAAGAACAGTTATTTTAATTGTCAGCTCATATTGTTTCTCATTTTAAATTATTGTTTATTCAATTTTCATTTTGACTTTCTATACATTTTCCCAGTAAATTATACCAGGTGTATCAATATTTGTTTTATATTTTAGAAAATACATATATATATATATTATTACAAGTCTTAATTGTATTATTATTCCGAAACGATTTGAGATTAGGTCTCTTTACTGTCAAATTATGTTCCCCCGCTTCATTACATACTTGGAGAAACAAGATCTCAAGCCGCTCTGGGAAATTGTTCCGTTATTGGTCAATAGACTGATAACACTCAGTATGTTATAACAAAAGGTGGACAGGTGTGGGTTTTTCAATAAGAACACCCTGTACGTCTTATATCAACGCCTTCTTCTTTTATCCTTATTCAAATATCGAAATAAATGTTCATTTCATTCGGCCATTGCTGAAGTTTTCCTCTGAGCGGGTTACCTGAAAGTAGGCAAGTGGCTGTACCTAATTTTTTTTCGAATTTTGAAAGTAGAAAAATATGTTTTCAATTTTTTCAGATTTTAACCAGTAATTCGTTAAAAATGGCATTATACACTCCTCATTCACGGGTGTGCTAGAGGGTAGATAACACCCTGTTTATATATAATATATATATATATATATAAATTGATAACTATTGATTCGATGCTACTTTCATCCTAGGCGGGGTCTATATGTTTATATATATATATATATATATATATATATATATATATATATATATATATATATATATATATATATATATATATATATATATATATATATATATATATATATATATATATATATATATATATATATATATATATATATGTTATATATATAAATATATATATATATATATATGTGTGTTTCACTTCTCATGGAAACACCCCCGTATCTTCCGTAATTTTCGACGTAGAACCATAAAATTCTCAGGATCGATAGATACACTAGAACTGAACTCACTGCTCAGAAGGAGTCATCCTACGTGATATACACTGCACGCCAGCAGCGATGGAACCACCCATTTTTTCGGAAAGTTATATTAGGGGGCAAAAATGGCCTGAAATTCCTTCGGATTCGTGTTCAGGATCCCCAAATTACTACTAATACACCAGTCTCCTGAAAAATTCTAATTTGTTTCACTTCTCATGGAAATGCCCTCGTATCTTCAGTTATTATCGAATTATAATGACGAAATTCTTTGAATTGATGAATATCCCAGAAATGCAACTATTGACTCGATGGATTGTAAGTAGTATTATACACTGCATGCCAGTCGTGAACAATCAATTTTTTCGAAAAAAAATATATTGTTGAAATTTCCAGGATCGATGGACATTTTCAAAATATACCTATAGATTTTGTCAAACTAAGGAACGAAAGCAGCTTCCAATTAGTCTCATAAGGATACCCATACAAGAAAATTACTCGATGACTCTTTTGTGCAGCTAATAATGAGTTATGAATTAGTGGCAATATTGAATGCATAAGTATAACTCAGTTATTGTTCTCGTGTTTTCCGTGATCAACAAGAAAAACAGTTTCGTTGTATCATTGAATGTTTCACCGCGAATTGGAATTATATTTTTTGAAACTTTGGACTTTCACTGTGGAAAAATTGCATTTCAAATTAAATACGAATAGTTTGTGAATAATACAATTTTTACTTTACCAGAAGAATAATTGAATTTCAAATCATACAATATTCACACATTCTCAAATTATAGTTCCTTCTATCAATCCCCCCTCTGATAAGATACATTTTTCCAGTCTCTTTCTGATATTTCTCCCAACTTTCCTCAGTTCCTCTCGTGTTACCTCTTGGCATGCTTCAGTAATCCTCGCACGGAGATCATCACGAGTGAGCGGCGTATTCTAATTTTCTTGTTTTTTAATGTTCCCCATAAATAAAAATCCATCGAGGTTAAATCAGGCGGAGGCCATTCTACAAGGGGGCTATTGGGTCCGATGCATCTCATAGGTAAATTCCTATTGAGCCACTCCCTCGTTATCCTATAATTGTGCACCGGTGAACCATCCAATTGAAAAATCACGCTATTTCTTATAACCACAGGAAGTTCCCGCAATGCCCCTGAAGATTCATTCTCCAGGAAATTGACAAATAGTTCTCCATTCAGATTTCGATCGAAAAAATAGGGTCCTAAGATTCTATCATTCAATTCATACATTGACTTTATGAGATATTTGATTTTCACAATTTACAACCCAATGTGAATTTTCTTCAGCTCAGAATCTCATATTCTGGTAAGATACCACTCCATTGGTGGTAAAAGTCGCTTCATCGCTATATAAAATGTTCTTTAGGAAATTACCGTTATTTAGGTAGTTTCCTTGTGCCCATAAACAAAACTCCATCCGTCTGTTTTCGTCTCCTGGATGTAGGGTGTGGATAAATTTGGGCTTGAAAGCATGCATTTGATGTCTTTTCAAACACCTCCAAATTTTAATGTGGCTTATATTGAGCTGGAGTGATACATTTCTCAAACTTATTTGAGGATCAGCTAGATAAGCCGCCAAAATGACATAATCTTCAATATGGTGCCCAACTAGTTTTCTATCCTTCGTAACTTGGCCGGTGCTTTTGAAGAGGTTAAATATTTTGAAAACTGTTCTTGGGCCAATTGAAGGTTCGTGCGGATGTCTTCTGTTGAATTCAGAGGCTGCTTCACAGTAAGACCTCGTACCTTCACCAACCAACAACACGATTTCAACTTTCTCTTCAACAGATCTACGAACCATCTTCAAAAACGAAAAAAGCGGGAACAACGCAAAAACACCAGGGACAACAGTAATAATTAGAAATGATTCGTGGAAACTAGACTGGTGGTAATATTGAATTCAACGTCAAATACAAGTTGTCAGTAAATATCAATAAGGAATTTTCCATGGCAATGTCAAGGCACACTCTGCTTTTGATTGACTTCAATCCTTTCAATTTGATGAAAAAATGATTTGTTCGTTCATTCATATGTAGATAACGATGGAGAAATAATATGAGATTGCGTATTTCATTTCATGAAGTAAGAGTATGATGTGCGATCAAAATCTAAGCAAAGAAATAGGTCATTTCTTTGAAAATTAATTTTCCGATGCGTTTGAAGAGTTTCTATGAATGTGGGAAAAAATATGATTTTGTGGAGGGTTCTGATTGATTCACATTGAAAAACAAAGTATACAAGAACAACCCGAAACATATCAAGATGATACATGGGGAAACTGAGAAGAGAAATATTAGAAGGAGACTAAAAATGTATAATATAAGAGGGTGGATTGGAGAAGATTTTGTCATTCAAAATGCAATAATTCAACCAATCCTTCCTGTTACGTGTGCCGCAAAAAATGAATTCATTATCATCTCATGCATTACTGAAAATAGACATTTTTCACGAACCATCCGTAATTCATTTGAAATTTGATATTGCTGGAATCCAAGTTCAAAGTTATAGAAACATATTCTGGTCCGCGCAGAAAAATTGAATGATACATTAAAATTATTGTTATTGATATTCATGGAAAACCATTGTCCACTTCTTAATATTATAAAGAGTTTTGTGATTTTTAGTGTATCTATCGATCCTGGAAATTTCATGGTTCTACGTCGAAAATTACGGAAGATACGGGGGTGTTTCCATGAGAAGTGAAATAAATTAGAATTTTTCAGGACTGAAAATTTTTCAGGAGACTGGTGTATTAGTAGTAATTTGGGGATCCTGAACACGAATCCGAAGGAATTTCGGGCCAATTTTGCCCCCTACTATGATTTTCCGGAAAAATGGGTGGTTCTATCGCTGCTAACGCGCAGTGTATATCACGTAGGATGACTCCTTTTGTGCAGTGAGTTCAGTTCTAGCGAGTCTATCGATCCTGATAATTTTATGGTTCTACGTCGCAAATTACGGAAGATACGGGGGTGTTTCCATGAGAAGTGAAACACACTGTATATATATATATATATATATATAAACATATATATATATATATATATATATATATATATATATATATGAATATGTCTAGAAATTCGATTGTTTCGAACTCATATAAGTAACTATAAGGTACTATGTATAGTGGAATATTGTATATATTTATTTATTTCAATAAAGGTTTTAAAAAAAAAAAACTTGACTGATGTTTTCCTGTGGGGCCGGAAGAGGTCGTTGTTGTACGCGCCGTTGCCAGGTCGCCACGGGTGTTGCAGAGAAATCTTCACTGAGAGCGCCGATGTTCCATCCCCGTTGATATTTTGTTGATTAATTCGTAGGTGTGTCAATATAGATCTCAATATGATTGCCTGTCATCCCTTGTGTTCATATTATGCGGTCGTTTCACGATTTCAATGGCTTCTCTCGTTGTTCTCGAGTGGAGATTATCCTCACTTGCCAATGTCCGAGTGTCACTAAAGTTATTGATGGAACATATTGAAATAGTTGTCTCCTTGTTTCGTATAAAAATATTGTGTTTTTTTGAGGATGTTGATTCTTCTGTTTGTTTTGCCTTTGACGTTTTTCACAATTTCCACATGGTACTCCACTCCGATAATATACGGTCCTTGGGATTTTTTAGGGTGAATCTTATTGTAAGGGCTGTTGTGAACGTTGTGAGGATATTGTGACAATGAATAATCCTTCTGTTAAACCCTTTATGTAGGTATAGTAAAAATGTTTTGACAATCGGTAGTTCCTGTTTTTTTACTCTATCTGCCTACTCTTTATTGAGATCCCAGGGTTATCTTCCAGTTGCAGATGATTCCACATCTGATTTCATGAAGATCCTGTTCATATTCTCAACGAATCAATCTATCATACCCCATGACAGGTTTTAATGTCAAAAAACACTAATTTCAAAGTGTCTCTCCAAAAGGAATGATTCTAACTTTTTCCATCTTTGCAAAGTGAAATTGCTTCTTGAAAATGTATTTTCCATTTCTTCCAGTCTTCCTGATGATCGTGGAAGCGTGAAATAGATTTTCGTCGACAAAAATGTATTGAGGACCTAGTGACATCTTGTCAATGTTACGAATGATTTCTGATGAGTTCTCTTTTGGGAAACATTTTTCTTTGCCTGATTTATCTTTATGAGTTCCTAATTGGGACTGAAATAGAAAACCAAATAACTATCTGAATGAAAATGCAGATTTTAAATTTCAGATATTTTCTTTTGAGTAAGGTTCTTTTCAGAATATCTATCAATGTCCAGCGGGGCTTTAGCCGGAGAAGTAGTTATTTTCTGTTAGACATTCACAAAACATAACTTTATTTTCATCGTGGATTTTTCAATTCACAGATTTTTTTTTATCAATATTCAATTGAGAATGTTTCTTTTTTCAACATGAATACCCCGCAAGAGGTTATCTTGACGATGGAAGATGTTGACTAAAGTTTATCTTTCAGTCGCAGATGATTCCACATCACATTTTATGATCATCCTGTTCATATTTTCAACAAATCACTCCATTATATTAATAAAGCTTATCAGATGTTAAGTAGTTTTGAAATTTATCCACAGCAAATCAATGGTTGGTCATTATGACTAGTTAAATCACGAACTCGCATATGTTATATATGAAAATTAATTTAATTTGTCATATTTTCGCACCTCTATTACCAATTGCAGTCCTTTATTCATTTCCAAATATATCATCTCCACATGAATTAATTCGCTTTATATCTGCAATGAGAACCATCAGAAGAAAAAAAAACAATTTCCTAAAATATATCCAAAGCATTTTCCACGCTAAATACACCTTTGAAATCGAGCACCTTGTATCTTCCTCCCCAAAGTTTCATTAGAGCGTACCGCTTTGAATCTTGTGCAAACGATAATTACGCGAAGGCTTCCAGAAAACATATTTCACCTGAACTTTCAACTCCGAAGTTCCATACTTCAGGGGTGCGTATCACTGCACATTAATAACGCTACCCACTTCAAAATTTATCTTGTGTAACAGGTGTTCACTTACGTTACACAATGATTATCAGGGTGGAAGTTCAGGAAGTAATTGCAGGGATTCACTTTATTCAGGATATCTTTGGATATAACACGTGCAGTCATTGATTGATCGATTGATATTGAAGATAGAATATAAAAATATTAATAGAATGTTCTGCCATATGAACAGTGATGGAGTATGCGATTACTTGCAGATATAGATAATGAGCAATTACCAATAATTTACGTATGCTAGAGACCTTTTCTTGAAAATATCAGCTACAAAACAAATGTGGAATTTCCAAAGATATACTTTTCCCGTTTTCAGTTCCTCATTTTCCTTCAACTTTGAAAATTTGTCACATTCTTTGTAACTTCTTCTCTGAACAGTCACTAAACTCCTCATCTGACAAGTCATCAGTGTTTGCATGAATTTTCCAATCAGGGGCAACATAAAAACTTTTTATCAAAAAATTAAACCGACTAAATACGGAACTGAAAAGTAAAAAATAAAATAAACCTTTTAAGTCTCAATAACTAAGCTCCTAAACTAATGTAAGTAACTAATTTTGAGTCGGCGCCAAACAAACAAGCAAATGAATTAGGTAAGGCGTAAAATGATGGCATCGAGTTGCGCGGTGACATTCTGATAACTTTTGAAGTAATTTAGCCCATTAGGTCGTGCGTTGCCATATGGCAACGCTGATCAGGTGGAAATTCCAATAATTCTAGAGCCCGCAAATTTATTGCTATGAGAGTGGGAGAAATCCCACCCGATGCGCAAGATAACATTCATGCACCTGTCACAAGAGCTTCGTTGTGAGTAGACGTATTCGGCCACGTGAATTTGTGAAACACTGAGATAATTTGAACTTATGTAAAATATGGAACCTAGGTTCGAGTAAGTATCATCATTCTTATATGCCTTGGAATGTGTGCAATCCGTTTTCGAAATAATGTTGCAAATCATTCTAGTAAAACATGTGACATAGTTGAAAGAATGACAGAAAAGTTTTTTGTGTGGAATGATTGAGTTGAATGTTCGTGTTGCCATTTGGCAACGCTAGGCGCTCATACTCAGTGATATTGCAGTTTTGTGTTTTTCTCTCGCCGAAGCGTTGGATATGATATATATAACGACGATTTAGACGGAGATATATATATTGAGCCTCCTGACCCAAATATAGACACAGATGAGGATTCAGGAGAGGAGGATAACGGAGGGTAAGTTTCGTTTTAGATCAATTTTCTCTCTCCAGGCTAGTTGACAACCTGACATTTCGACAGTTACGAACCAATGGTGAAATAAGGCTGCCTAATAATGATAGAGTAGGAGTTGAATGGAGCGACAGCGACGATTGTGACTCTCCGGCCGAACCAATGAATGATGAACCAGTTGCAGGCCCATCTTCTCTTCGGGATTTTTCTAATACACCCATTCCTATCTCTGATGAGTCAAAAAAGTGGATGACTGAACGGGAAAGAGGAAAACCCAAGCCACGGTGGCATATTTTGATGTAGAGACACCCAAAGCATTTCCGTCACCTGATTATTCGAGGTACCAAAATATGTCAATTATCGATATTTTCGAGATGTTCATAGACGATGAAGTTATTCAGCACCAAAATTGATAATAACGATAAGGCTTGGAAAATACGTCCTTTTATCAAAATGATGAAGAAGAGGTGTATTGACAATTTTGTTCCCGGAACCCATCTAGCATATGATGAGAGTATGGTCCAATATTTCGGACGTCATGGCTGCAAGCAGCTTATACGCGGTGAACCAATGAGATTTGGGTACAAAATATGGAGCCTCAACACAAAAGACGGCTATTTGGCGAATTTTGAACTCTACCAGGGCAAAGGACCAAACGTCAATAAGGACTACGAGAAATTATTTGGAAAAGCTGCTAGTCCTTTGGTTGTACTTCTAGATGAAATGCCTCAGGAAAAAAAGCAGTTGACGTATTATTTTCACGTGGACATTTGTTTTCTGGTGCAGCGTTATTTTCATTTTTGAAATGCCGCGGTTATTCAGCTATTGGAACTATTCGGGAAAATCGGATCCCACGAAACTGTCCTTTGCTAACCAAAAAATCATTTTCAAAAAAAAAATCGAGGCTATTTTGAAACGGCAATGGAGAAAACCGTATGTGAGATGGATGGATAATGCAGTCGTCACAATGATTTCAACTTCTTGCGGTACCGAGAACATTAGCTACGTGAAAAGGTTTTCCCAGGAGCAAAAAAGACACATAATGATTCCGAGGCCAAAGGAAATCGAGAAGTACAATTTGTATATGGGCGGAACTGATCAGATGGATCAAAATATTAGTTGCTACCGCATAGGAATTCGTGGGAAGAAATGGTACTGGCCCCTGATTACATGGATGTTAGACGTAGACATGCAAAATAGCTGGATTTTGTACAACAAGACAGGAAGGCAGAAGATTTCGCAGCTAGAATTCAAACGGGAGGTTGTCAATGTTTATTTGCGCAAGTACCGTGTATTACCGAAAGGAGCAGGGAGGCCGTCATCGTCATGTGCCTCTTCCCCGGATAGTCGAATTTCTGATGCAATAAGGTTTGATCGAATCGATCATTGTGTGAAGCACACAGAAGGAAACAAAAAAAAGAGATGCGCTCGTTGCAATTGCAAGTCAATAATACGGACAATGTGTTCAAAATGTAATGTTGGTCTTTGTGTTGACTGTTTCATTCAATTCCATTATCAGTAAAGTTCATATTATGTTGTAATTAGTTTGTAGAAAAAATAAACTATAATGAACTGTTTTACAACAATCTCGTCTTGTACGAGTGTGTCCCCTTTTTGAAAAATCATTTTTACTTTGAAAATGGAGATATCCCAAAACATGTACCACAAGCGCCTAGTGTTGCCATATGGCAACAGCAGATTTTGAAAAAACCTGAATTCCAGTTATGTTGTGAAATTTTTTTTTCTTCTTTTGAAAGCGTTTAAGACTTGTTGGAGGCCAAAAAATTCTCAAAAACGAAAATAAATTAATTCCGGCGCTAATGGGTTAATGATCTTCGTTGATTGTTCGTTTGGCGCCGACTCAAAATTAGTTACTTACATTAGTTTAGGAGCTTAGTTATTGAGGCTGAGAAGGTTCATATTATTTTTTACTTTTCAGTTCCGTATTTCGTCGGTTTAATTTTTTGTTAAATAGTTTTAATTTTTCAATTTTGTGGCTGTAATCCACTAATTACTACCTACTTGTTTCTTTATTACTTCCAAAATACTTACTTACCCACTTTACTTCAACTATTACCAGTTAAATAATATTATTATCTATTTTTACTATTTGTTGTAATATAAATTATTTTTGTTGTTCTGGTTAGTTTATTCCGTTACTTTGTGTATCATTTCATCCCCTCATAGAAAATAATGATTGTGACGGATGTGGAATAATGACAGTAGCGATCTGTCATTGTCAACTACATATGTGTGTGCCAATGTTCACAAGTGAAAAATCAATTATCCCCTACTTTTCTACCCGTATGGGTGGATGATTTCATTCAAAATCCAGAAATGAAATATACCCTATCTTTAAAAAAAAAAACATCCAAATCGAGGAAGCCAGTACAAAGTTATGCCTGATAGAATCGGTTAACGGACCAGATTTCCGAGGGTGAGTGATCAATATCCTTCATTATGCTACCCTTAGAGGTGGACATCTCCTTTTAAATTCAACTACGAAGTACACCATATTCAATGAGAAAAGAATCATCGGAATCGGACGTCTCAGTAAAAAGTTATGCGTGATCATACATAAAAAAATAAAATAAAATAAATTAAATATACGCGTCGACTAGAGAACCTCCTCCTTCTTGGTCTCGTCGGTTGAAAAAGAAAATCGATCGTAAAAAGTCATTTCATTTCTATCAAACAAATTAGTTGCGTTCATATCTCTAACAAAAATCCTTTTCTATGGCTATGGCCTGCTCGTAGCAACACTGTGTTCTCATTCAGTTCACAAATATATATGTACAACCCTTTGCAATGCACGTCCAAAACCGGCAGGACTTTCACAAACACTCACCTGCTTTGCAAATGTTACAGACCTTTCCAGAAGACCAGCTTCGCAAGAATGGAGACCTGATTGCGGTTCTGAAATTAAGGTATGGCGACCAATATCGAGAATAGCTGTATTCGGCACAGTTGAAAACACGAGTGCCGAAACCTGGTGAGACTCTGCAGGAATTTGGAGCAGACCTGCAAAGACAAATTCAGCTTGCCTACCCTGATGCCCCGGAAGATTTCGAAGAACATTTGACGGTTGATGAATCAAGAGATATCGAAATAAAAAAGATGAGGTTAACATATTTCAAGGAATGCAGTGGAGCTCTAGTTCGTTCCGTAGAAGTGGAAGCAGCTTTCAACACGTCAAGACAGAAAGTGAGAGTCACCCCAGGGAAAAATACAAGGTGTAGCATGAAGCAGACATTTATTAGAATATTAGAAAAAATTAAACCCAGAAATAGCGGTGCCACTAACCAATCGAGAGGAAATTGCTTCAGATGTGTGAGAAGTGGATACTTAAAGAGAGATTGCTGGCTGAGAAAAACAACCTCGGTCTTCATTACCTGCCAGGACACCCCCACGTTCTTATTTACCTAGGTCCTCGAATAGGTATCAGGAAAACTACAATTAGCCATATGCGAATGCGTGCTAGCGATAACGAAGTTCCGAGGGTCATCCACGTCAATAGCATCAGAAGAACTACTGATAGTTCTACCATTAGAGAAAAAGTTAATCAAAAAGACGTCATATGCACTATTGACACTGGTGCGTCAGTTTCCCTGATCCACAGTGGTATCCTAGAACCAGACAGTGGTATCCTACTCACATACAATTTTGTCCTACGAACGGTTACTGAAGAGACTGCACCAGTACGAGGGGAGGCTGACATTGCATCAATCTTCGAAATACTACGGATAATGGAAACATTGTTTGAGGTAGACTGTTACGTACTCTCTGTGAGGTAACACAAAAAAATTGGGATGCGCCGACTTGCAACAGTGGAGTCGGGAGTGGGTAAGAAAAAACGTCAAAATTATCAAATAGGGCGCCAAGTGATTTAGATAAAGCTCACCCCAATAAAAGTTTCAGAACCATGAAGAAAATCACTAAAATGACTCGTTACCACAGAGTAACTATGCTCAGATGATAAAATCAAAACCTATAGTTGTGAGAGATTTATTTATAGAGGAATGTACGTGAACAAATATGTATATGGGTGTTATAAGGGAAGATATTATTTCACCTACGTAACTTTCGAAAGCACGGTGTCAACAAAAAGAATACCTTAATATAAATTCACAGGTGATTTAATATTCAAATAACGTCAAAATCGCTTGATAGGGAAAATAGTTGGCCTACACTTTGAAATGAATTCCCAGAATATATCGCTGATATGACCCCGTGACGGACGGCCGATATCTTGTGATCACTAATAATGTTCAAGGAGAATGAGAAAACCACTATGTGGTACTCATCCTTCTCCTGGTATGGTTGTATGTATTCTTCTTTCAAACTTATACTACCCACAAATGGATGCTCTGTAGTACGAGATATCCCCCTTATAATTTCCACAGTACTGGAACTTTCTAGCATTTGATTGCGGCAGTTTTACAGTAATCGTTATCCCAAGAAAAACGTCTCAATGTGGTTATGAAAATATTGTAACGTAAATAAACTTAACTTGGTTCAACTAATTTATTTAACACTTAATCTACAACTTAATTTATATTACTACGCCACTGTATAGCTCGATGGTATGGGCTCGTTCAGACTGTTCACTCCCTCTTGAGGGCTGTCTATTTATCTCCGATACAGCATTCTCGATGTTTCGAATTCTTCCAGTTGGCGACGGCATGTTCCAATTGTTTCCAATATTGACCGTTGCATTACGCGGAAGAGGGACTGGATGGTTCTCGAATATCTCCGGGGATGATCTCATCGCTGTCGATGGCGACGCGGGAGGCGACAGGTCCGGCCTAGGTTCGTTACATTGCCCCCTTCTTAAAGACATTTCGTCCCGAAATTTCATCCTTGGAGTGTGACGATATCTGCATGACTCTCCATATCTGCACCGTGAAGTTCGATGGAAGTAACACTCCACGGTCTTCATGATCGGTCGTGGAAGAGGGTTACAGCAAACCAAAATCTTGACGCCGCTGGATCTGAATATCGCCTCCAGCATACTTCTTATGACTCTCCAGTCCAACCCATCAATACCACAGGATAATTTTGGAATTGCTAGATCCACCAGATTCTGGTCCAACATAGTATCTCTTAGTTTGGTGAGACTCTTCCAGACATCTTCATAAGACGGTTCATCTTGGGAATGCCTCTTGGTGACTAGGTAGTAGATGTTTCTCTGGCCTTTCTTCAACTGTAGCACCCCACCAACTTCTGGATTCTGCTCCCGCAGTGTTTGGAGTTGCCCAAATTTCTTGGAGAACACTACGGCGATGCCCCTGGACATTCGAAGATCTTCTGCCACACAGTGCGCTAGTGCGTAGTCAGCAGGCACCTCGAAAAGGTCTCGTGACTCCTCTCTAGTAACCCCATGTAGAACTTTCTGCCCGTTTGAATACAAGGACATAAACTTCTCGAACGTCATATCATCCTCCGGTGGCTTGAGGGTGCGAACTTGGTCATGGTTTCCAGCGTAAGGGGCCAACCTGTTGAAATGGACGACCCTTGGTTTCCCTCGGGGTGGCTTATGGATTCGGTACACAAGGTCGTTTATCCTTTTCACGATCTTATACGGGCCTTCCCACGAGTTCCGCAACTTTGGTGATAGTCCACGACGACGTTTGGGGTTGTACAGCCAAACCAGGTCATCAACCTTAAATCCTCCGGCGTCGGCCTTGATGTCATAGGTCTTCTTCATTTTATCGCTGGCACTCTGGATGTTCAACCGGACTCGTTCGTGGATGTCGTCCATTCTCTGCCGAAGTTTGCTGACGTAGTCCTCTCCCGCAGTGTCTTGTCCTGGCGGTATCCCAAACTTCAGGTCACAAGGCAGTCGCAGTTCTCGGCCCATTATAATACTTGCAGGAGTTTGACCGGTTGACTCGTGTACTGCGGATCGATAGGCCATCAGGAACAAATGAATATACTGGTCCCAGTCTCTTTGATGGTCAGAGACAACCTTGGACAAGTGGCGGTTGATCGTCCTGTTCATCCGTTCCACCATTCCATCGGACTGCGGATGTAGGGCCGTGGTTCTTGTCTTGCGGATGTTCAGCAGTAGACATATTTCTTGGAAAAGGTTGGATTCGAAATTTCTGCCTTGATCCGAGTGCAGCTCCATTGGAATACCGAATCGACATATCCACTCTTTCACCAAGACGTCGGCGACGGTGATGGCTTCCTGGTTGGGCAGGGCATAGGCTTCCGTCCACTTACTGAAGTAGTCCATTGCCACAAGGATGTATTTATTCCCGTGGTCGGATACGGGAAACGGGCCGGCGATGTCAATGGCGATTCTCTCGAACGGGCTGCCTACGTTGTACTGACGCATCGGGGCCTTGGGTCGTATTCGAGGTCCATTGCTAGCAGCGCATACAGCGCACTTCCTGCAACAGTCCTGGACGTCAGCTTGACAATTGGCCCAGTAAAACCGTTGCCTCACTTTCTGCAGGGTCTTCGTCACTCCCAGATGTCCTCCGGCGACTCCATCATGGATTTCCCGCAGCACTTCCTCTCTTCTGTTCCTGGGAACAATTATTTGGCGTCTGTCTTCCCCACCAATATCGGCCTCCAACACACGTTTCAGGATCCCATTGTCCAGAATAAGAGAGTTCCATTGTGCCCAATAGGACTTAACAGCCGGCGAGTAACCTGCGACTTCCTGCCATGATGGTCTTCGATTGCCCTTCTTCCAGCTGACGACTAAGCCAAGGTCGGGGTCTCTCTCTTGGTCTTTCTGGATCTTGCTGTCATTCCAGTTGTCATCCATTGCCGCGGTTCTACAAAGTGTTGCTTCTTTCTCTTCTGCTCGTCGGCAATGTGAGCAATCATCTGGACATGGTCTTCGCGACAAGGCATCTGCATTCTTATGGCTAGTTCCGGCTCGATGTTCGATCTCGAAATCAAATTCTTGGAGTCTCTCGATCCAACGTGCTACTTGACCCTCAGGATTTTTGAACTGTAAGAGCCATTTGAGAGCTGCATGGTCAGTTCTCAACAGGAATCTTCTTCCATACACGTACTTGTAGAAGTGTTCCACTCCCTTTACAACAGCTAACAGCTCTCGCCTGGTGACACAGTAATTGCGCTCTGGTTTGCTAAGCGTCTTGCTGAAATAACCAATGACCTTCTCCTGTCCCTCCTGGATCTGAGATAGGACAGCTCCAAGTCCCACGTTGCTGGCGTCCGTATCCAAAATGAATTTCCCTTTGGGTAGGGGATAGCTCAGTATAGGTGCGTTGATCAAAGCTCCTTTCAGCTTCCTGAATGAGTCTTGACATTCTTCGGACCACGGGAAACTTTGTTTGGCCTTCCGTGAGCTTGGTCAGTGGTTTAGCGATGTTGGCGAATCCCAGCACATATCGGCGATAGTATGTGCATAAACCAAGGAAACTTCGAAGTTGGTGAATGTCTTTTGGGATGGGCCAATCCTCAACAGCTTTGATCTTCTGGTCATCCACTGCTACTCCTTCCCCAGAGACAACGTGGCCGAGGTATCGTACTTCTTTTGGAACAGATGGCATTTCTTAGGGCTCAGCTTCAATCCGGAGTTCCTCAGTCGCAGGAATACTTCCTCCAAGTTTTTCACGTGGTCCTCAAACGATCTGCCGACCACAATTATGTCGTCGAGATACACTAGACACGTGTTCCATGAGAGTCCCTTCAGTACTGTTTCCATCAATCTTTCGAATGTGGCGGGAGCATTACAGAGCCCGAATGGCATAACGGTGAACTGCCACAATCCTGAGCCGATGGTAAAAGCAGTCTTTTCTCGATCTTCCTGAGCGAGTTCTACTTGCCAGTATCCACTCTTCAGATCAAGGGTCGAGAAAATCGTGGAACCAGCCAACGTGTCTAGGGTGTCATCTATTCTCGGGAGAGGGTAACTGTCCTTCTTCGTGACATTATTAAGTTGGCGATAGTCTACACAAAAGCGTGTCGATCCATCCTTTTTCTTCACCAGTACGACTGGAGAGGACCAGGGACTGTCAGACGGTTCGATAACTCCTTCTTTTCCCATCTCGCTGACTATTTTGTCAGCCTCTGCCTTCTTGGCAAGAGGAAGTCTTCTTGCTGATTGCCGGATCGGTCGGGCACCCCCAGTATCAATCTTGTGCTGGACCACATTAGTTCGACCCCCTTTTCCTTGTCCGGTATCGAAGATGTCTTGGTACTTTTTGACTAAATCTCTTAGTTTGGGCTGTTGAGCTGGTTTTATGTCTTTGGAAGAGATGGCAACTAATTTTCTAGTTCTGTGGGCAAGTTGTTGGGTTGGCTAATCGTACCTCGTACGCCCCGGATCACGGATGAAACTGACGAGCAGTGCCCCAAAATTGTTCCTTTCTTCAAGGTCACTGGGAAATAATTGACATTCATGACCCTTACCGGCACAAATTTGTCAGCACGCAACAAGGTCTTCCCTAGTGCAATCCTCGTCTAATTTTCTCATCATGAAGTTTGGGCTCGAACATCACCACGTCTCCACTGCTCGCACTCCCGTCCAGGCGAGCCTCCAGAATGGTTTCAGCCCTCTCAGGTACGCTTACATCTTCAGCCAACAGCACACGGATCAACTCTCCACTTCTCCCATGAAGTACCAGCTCTTCTCCGTTGACACGTAGGACGCCGTCTTTGAAATCAATTCAAACCCTCTGGAATTCATGATGTCCATTCCGATGATTGCATCGTCTTCGATGTCCGCTACAAGTGCCTGATGTTTCACTTTAGTGTTGCCCAAAATTATTTCAATCGGTAGCTCGCCATATACAGTAGCTGGCTCCCTGTTGCTGTGCGTAGCTTCAAGTTGTCGGTTCAATCCGTTCCGGTGTTCTGGCAAAGGAAGGCCGAGAATTGTCCTAGTCGCACCTGTATCTAGCAGCATGGTGCAAGGCTCGTTATTGATGAGACCGTCTACGAAGACACCCTTGTTCTGTCGTTGAAGCATAGCGACATATGCGTTGTTAACCGGGGCTTGCCGGACACATGCCGACGATTGCCCTTCTCATCGACCTTTCTTAGTTTTCCTGCATCGGAGTCGATGAATGTTGGACATTTGCTACGCACATGTCCAATTTTGCGACAATTCCGGCATCTTATATGTCTTTTCTCAGGCAACACTTCCTTCATCACTTTTCTTATGGCAGCTTCCAAGTTAGCAGGCTCCTGTGAGTCTTCCTCAATCGTTTGAACTTTACTTTGGCTTTGCAGCATTGTTTTGCTGCCTCAAATTCAAAGCTCGTGCCAGTGCGTCTACGAGATCTGTTGGACGAGCTAATATCAACGCTTGTCTGGTTTCTTAGTCACGGAGTCCATCCAGGAATGCTTGAACCGCTAGTCGCTCCATTACATTTTCTGGTGTGGCTGGATATGCGAGACGAACCAAGCGTGCAATGTCAGTTTCGAATTCTTGTAAGGATTCGCCCGATTTTTGGCAGCGATTTTTCAGCTGGGAGTGGTATACGTGTTCCAAATGGGCGTGGCCATATCGTAATTCTAGCTGTTTAATCAGCTGATCATAGTCCTCCTGTTCTTGGGCGGTGAGAGTTTGTAGAATATTTGTCGCTTCTCCACGTAATGCAAGTGTCAGTGCTACAGCTCTTTCCCCTGCATTCCATCCGTTTGCTTTGGCGCTGCTTCAAACTGCCGGCGGTAATTTGCCCATGGAGTTTTCCGTCGAACTGAGGCGGCTTCATGGAAAGCTTCCCTATTTCTGAAATGACCTTGACATCTTTTATACCCTCTTGAACTTTATCCACGTTCAAACTCAAGTCCAGCATTGCATTTTCGTTAACCATCTCTGTGGAGGACGCACTATTAATTTGTTTTTCCAGCTTACTGATCGTTTCCTTTATTTTGTCCATTTCTGCCTCGATTCCGTCTTTGATTCCATCGCTGATTATTTCCTTCATCTTGTCCATCTCTGCCTCGACCCCATCTTTTGATTTTATCTACCTCCGTGTTCATTTGCTCCCTAATTTTATCTATCTCTGTCTCAACGGTTCCCATTCTTTCTTCTAGGAAATTAGCCACACCACACAATTCTTTTTTTAGGCCTTCTGTGTTTTCCAGGAACTTCTCTTCCAGGCTTCTTGAATTTTCTAGAAGCTTCTCTTCCAGATTTCTAGAATTTTCTTCCAGGCTTCTTGAATTTTCTAGAAGCTTCTCTTCCAGATTTCTAGAATTTTCTTGAAGCTTGTCTTCCAGATTTCTTGAAAGCATCTCTTCCAGATTTCTAGAATTTTGTTGCAGTTCTTCTTTCACGGATTTAGTAGTTTCTTCGAGTTTATTCACTACCAAACTTAAATCACCTCCGGGAACTTCGAAAAAAAATGTTTCGGGTCCTCACCTTCTTGTATAAGTCCTTCTGCAAGTCTTTCCTGAGTACTTGCTTTTTACCTGTTGTTTCCAGTTCCTTTCCCCCAATTCCTGTTTCAATTCCGCTACCTTCAAATCGCAAGGCGCACTTTTCTTGAACACATTTTGTCTTTGACGAGGTATCAGTCTGTTTACACGAAAAGTTATCAGTTTGTTAAAATTCACTTCGCGAATTCTTTTCCACGGGCCACCAGTCTATTGTTTCACGCGAAGAGTGTATCAGTTTATATTCCACGCACAATTGTCCACTTCGCGAAACCGGGCCACTGTCTATTTTCTGTTTCACGCGAACAGCGTATCAGTTTATTTTCCCCACGCACAATTGTCCACTTCGCGAAAACCGGGCCACTGTCTATTTTGGGCGTACAGAAAGGTCTATGAATTAATTTTTCTGACTATCCACTCCACGATCACTTGTTTATTTTCAAAATCTCACTTCCGACACCAATTGTAACGTAAATAAACTTAACTTGGTTCAACTAATTTATTTAACACTTAATCTACAACTTAATTTATATTACTACGCCACTGTATAGCTCGATGGTATGGGCTCGTTCAGACTGTTCACTCCCTCTTGAGGGCTGTCTATTTATCTCCGATACAGCATTCTCGATGTTTCGAATTCTTCCAGTTGGCGACGGCATGTTCCAATTGTTTCCAATATTGACCGTTGCATTACGCGGAAGAGGGACTGGATGGTTCTCGAATATCTCCGGGGATGATCTCATCGCTGTCGATGGCGACGCGGGAGGCGACAGGTCCGGCCTAGGTTCGTTACAATATTATACGGCAACCGTAATAATGAACGCATATATTGATACTTGATTTGCCTATGAAACTCACCTCTAAAGCAGAAATCCCGATGATTTCAGAGACGTTCAATAAATCGAGTTATATCACCAAAATTATATCCATTAAATACCCAAAAAGATAATCAACATCACCTTGAAACCATAATCCACAAAATGATTATCTTCAATAGTGAATATGTTGAAAAATCCGTAGAACGATTATATCATATCATGACTGTCCACATTTCACTTTCAGTGGCAAGCATCCAAACACTTCTTCCTATCAGCGAACCGAGAACCCAGCTCCAGACCATAGTTTTTGTCCATGCCTTAGAAAAACCGAACTAGGCGAAAACGTTCACATCAGGTACACTGTTAAAAATTTGCAAATCGAACGTCTATTTCAAATCGATAGGAATGGATTGGAAAATAGGATAATGAATGAAATTCGTTTCAAGACATAGAACACAGTTCGTTCTTGGGATGGACCTGATAACTGATCATCACCTCAATTGATGTTGAGCAGAAAACTATGAAATTTTGAGGGAAAATACGTTGTTTCAAATACATCAGCCGGAAGGGAGAGTTCTGGTAAATTGTGGATTCTCAAAACTGTCAGGATACCTGGTTCATCTAAGACATTATTGAGGCTCGACTAGAGTTAGGCCCTGGGTGCTGCATTAGGCTCGTACAGCCCTGTGAAGAATCGTTCAGCAAATTATCACTTGCACGAGCTCTAATTAGGATAGAACAGGACATCCTGGTTAGAATTGCTGAAGTATTTCCTGATGGAATGAAAGTCCGGAAAAGAGACATCATAGGAGTATGCGAGCCAGTTGAGTGGATAGTAGTCTGCAAAACAAACAGTTATTCTGATAAAAGTGGCACAACTGATGACATACTGAGAACCATCAAGGAATCCCAGAATCATTTGGAGTACGAAGTCGTCATGATTTTCATGCTTCAGTACAGGATAGATCTCGGTAAAGTCCATCCAATGTGACAACCACCGAAAAGGAGGTGAGAAAAATTGTCGAGAAAAAGGGTAAATAAAGCGTTATCGAAGAATCATCGCGTTAATGGTCTGCCCCGGTGGTACTAGTTTTCAAGAAGGATGAATCCATAAAACTTTGTGTGGATTTCAGGTCAGCTATCCATTACCACGAATCAACAACAAATTGAACACATTACCAGGCTCACAATGGCTTCAAACGCATACTGGCAAATTAACATACACGAAGACAATGGAAAAAAGACTGCGCTCAGCACTGGTAGCGGACTGTATTAGTTTCCCGTTATGTTTTTCAGTCTCTGTAATATACCTTCAAGAGATTCATGGAGCTGATATGGCATGGAATCACTCAGGAAACTTGCCTGGTATAAGTGGATGACGCGATTGCTATGGAAAGGAATTTTGAGGAATATCTAACCAACCTTCATGGAGGTACCCGACGTTTGAGCTGAATCTACGGAAGGGTTCCCTATTCCAGAAGAAAATGGATTTTCTGGGCTATACAGTCCCGTCAGAAGGAAAACTTGTATGGTTGCCTGACTTAATTTAGTGAAATAATAGTTATACCAACAATAATGTATTGACAATTTTCTAGTTCTGTTTTCGAAATTCATGGTTCAAGATTGAGTCTCACTTTGCGAATCACAGATTCTGCTATATCTATCTATAACTTGTTGTATTTCATTATTGCCAGTGTGATATTTGAAGGAAAGGAAAAGACAGTTTGAAATTCAAGCACATTTCTTCCTTGAAAACAGATAATTCCTGCTCTAGTATTGCCTATTTCTTCAACAGTACACTCTTTGAACCCAACACTCAACATATACAAATCATTCAACATCATTCAACGACTTCAAAACAAAATCATTACATGAATATCAAAAATATATTACCAATACCTCTCAGTATGTGAGAATGAAAAGAAATTCCGTACAAACTGACTCATAATATATTCTTTGATTTCCCATAATGTTGAGATCCAGAAAGAGGTATTTCAAGGTGAGAGTGAGCTATGGTCATGTATGATTTTATGACATACATAAGTTGAGTAGACGAGAATATATCCTTTTAGTACTTTGGTTTTCATTACAACATTATTTCTCATCATTCAGGAGAATAAAGACATTCAATATTAAAATGATTATTAAAGTTTTGTGACGCGTCGTATCGCGACTACTAAAATTTTATGACCAAACTGGTACAAGAACAATTTTAACGATGTTGCAGTAGAAATGCAGTTTGAAGTAGCGTGAGGTTTATTCAATCTTTCCAAATTGTTAGGGAACTCTTCCACGATTTTCCTCTGAATTAGCACAACATTATGGATTAGAATACAGAAGCTTATTTGTGGAGGAAACTGGAATTAAATGAACGCTGTTTTCGAAATGTTTTTTTTATTTCTCACGGTGCAATCGACCAGCTCATTTGTAGGTTACGTCCATCTTTTGGTCGGTTTTCACACATTGAAGTCATGTCTACTATAAAGAAAAAAAATATATAACCCACATAGTTGTTATTGGGGACACACTGTTATATTTAATTTTCCATACTTGCCCTCTGAGCTCTATTTGAATCGAACGTAGGATATGAAAAAAAAAAAGGAAATGGCGCAGCCAGTCGGAAATATAGATTTCAAAATTCAATTTTTGATTCTGACATTGACATCAATCAAGCCAACGAATCATGTGTCAGAAAAAATGAAACCTTTATTGGAATCAAAAACAGAATTTTCGTTCTTTATAAACCTCATTCATTACACATTACACAATAAACTATATATGGCCGAGAACTGTTGATTGAAAAAAATATTTTTCAGATTATATTATGTTTTGGGGACATGATAATGGGTTTTGCAATAAACCAGCAAATGTTTGTGTAACCGCGTGAACGCGGGGCTGGCACTCATTCGGAATATTGTTACAGTGCCACTACCCGCGTGAACGCGGGTGTTGAGTCAAGCTATTTTCTGGTGAAGAAAGTATACCTGATGATGATGATCAACAAAATATTTATTTATTGGATTATAACACAAGAAATAAATGAAAATTAGGATGATGATCTCTGTGTTTATTCAAAATTGGTATGTAGGGATTTTCAAGGTCGGATATCATAATCTTTTTACCAAAATTCACAAATTCAAGATGGCGAACGAGTTTTGTAATTATGGCCCGATTCGATTCAAAATTGTTATGTCGGGGTTTTTGGTGTCGGAGATTATGAATTTAGTCGAAGATTATTGATTTTCAATTGAAATTCATAAATTAAGGATGGCTACTTCAAGATGGCGAATAAGTTCATCTTAAGATGGTCTCCAACCTTCAGAATCTATGAAGCAAAGCAATTATTTTTTACTTTTTAGCACATTTGAATGGAAGATTGTATTTAAAAAAGTTTTTTATCAATTATTTTATTCCAACAATGCTTGAATGACACTAACAAATGACAATAATAATAATAGTTATTGCTTGTGGAAACTAGTTTACAGCAACAAGTGTATGGAGTTAACAAAAGAAAAAAAAGGGAAAATATAATGTGAGTTTTACCAACTAGATACAGTTCAAGTAGTTTTAGCAGAAGATATGTGGTCGGATCCATGGAGGTGTTGAATAGATTGTGAATGTAACTAAATAGGTAACGAGAGGTCATTGCAAGATCTGAATCACGTAAAAATTGGTATTATTTAGCAAGTAGGGATTTTCCATCTTTCAATAGGTAATTGAAATTGAGGTTATTCCATAAATGCAAGTAGTTGTCATTGGGGAAAAACTGTTTTAATTGCAATGGCCAGTTATATTTAGGGTCTGCATTATTCATCACATGCATTTGTTATTCGGAACAGAGACTAGGGATTCGATAATTTTACATCAAAAGTATCTTATATATCCAATTGAGGAATATTTTGAGAATATTATAAGCGAGTTTAACTCCTCCAGCGTCTAAGCAAACGATGACATACGATTTTCTGAAACAAATGTATCACGATGAAGAAGAAGCTGTGTTTGATTACCTAACTGAAAAATTGGAGAATGGAAATAGAGTTACTCAAAATAGGAAAGCATTAACTGAAATCATTAATGATTTGAAAATATTACATTCATGTTTGTTTATATTTTTTGTAGATTTATACTTAATATTCCATTAGCCTGTTAGAAATCTAAATCATTTTTGTTTATCTTAAAAAATATTCGAGTTATGTTATACGTACATGTGTTGTACAAATCTATAATCAAAACTGAAGTTTATGTACTGTTGTTCACCGTCACTTGCTTAAACTACATTTCATTTTATATCTTTAATATATGTTTAAAATGCACCAGTATATTATGTACGAAGTGCATCAATATATTATTCATAGTATTCATAAATATGTGCATTCCAAAACACAGTTCGAATCAAAACACCAAGACCCTCGTGCTATCGCTTATTTGAATCACGAGCGCTCGCTTGAGGCGTTGCCACGATTCTCAGCCTTCCCCCTCTTGCACTCCTCATACGCAAGAATTTAGAAACTCCTTATGGCAATAACTAAATAACTATATGGCTACGCGTGTTTAATTTTTCCTATAAAATTTGTTACTTACCTTTTAATAATATAGTAGTTTTTCAAAAAGATCTGAATGGAGGGTTTTTAGTTATGCCTTAAAATGTGGTGTCCGCGGTAGCTCACTATAGGGATTACGTGTTGAACGTTGCAACTTTGAAGCCTTGTATCTCTCTTTCCGTGTGGTGAATCATTCCAAAAATGTTATATGGTACAGGTAATAATGTCAACTAAAAGTGGAAGTAGATTTCACGACAACTACCTTAAGGAAAAACATCCTGAAATTGGCCTTTTAATCATTTGTTCCGATAAAATTAACACTTTTATAAAAAAAGACAGCTTGTTACAGCATGGTGGTGTTCATCATTGGGTTTTTTCGTGTATGTCTCGAACATAATCCAATATAATATGTTTTCCACTTCAAAAAAGTTTTTTAAATTCCTTATTTTGTAACGTTTGCTCATTGCGAATCGTTCATTTCAATACTTCGTGCACAGTGATATGAAATATAAAAGCAAATAGATCACTTTCAAATCTGCTGACATTTCACTGGTGACATTACAGGTTATGACATTCATGGGTCATCCTTTTATTTCCACAACTCGACGGATGCTCTGACTCTCCACCTCAGCATATTATTTGAATATTTTTCGATATTATGGTTTATTTCGAATTATAAACTGTCTGGCGGAAATAATTCCAAAACAAACCAAGTTCATATACAATTTAGAAAAGTCAAGTGTCCTAGGGTCACCTGGAGTAAGTTAGTGAAACCTGTGTGACGTTACAGAATAACCTCAAACAGAAGTGACACTTTCTGTCTAATCTAAAACCACGTTACAGGATAGCAAAAGAAGTGACACTTGAGAATGAACGCTTTCAGCAAAGATAGGTATTGTTTTACGATTAGGATAAGTTCTGTGGACCGGAATAAGTATACCATAAGAAGGCAGATAATAGGAGGATACCCAGAGCCAAGGAGGTCTTGGAAGCCTGGATCATCAACCATTGGATCTAACTACATTTTGGTTATTGGGATTGGAATGCCGAGGAAAATCTCATATAATATTTTCTGAACGGCCCCGCAACAACAGAAACATGTAAAATTAGATGCAATTGATCCAGTGTTCGAGCATGAAAACCATTTTTGCTTTTGAGATTTATTTGGGTACCCGTTTACATACTTCTGCTTTTGAAAGTAGCGAAATTATACTTTTTCCGCATATGAATTCTATATTTTGTATTTGATACAGAACTAGGAATTAAAGTATAATTTTGAAGGTTCAGACTTTCATTGTGGGATTTGGAGAATGTTTCTAGTACAATGAGTTTATCTACAGAAATTGATAGAAAATAAGTTGAGTAGAGTATTTTTTTTACTGTTGATGGCGTCCAAATTTCAACTTTATGAAACCAACGTCATTTTCTAGAAAATTATTTTTTTTAATTTCTAATCACTTTATCAATCAAATCACGGCCCTTGCCTACGCTATAAGATTTAGCCACTCGCACCTTTTTAGGAGGGATTATTCTATAACTTCGAAAAATAAATGAGAAAAGGTTATAATTTCATTCAGAAACTTCAATAACTCTATGAGGTATTCATCTGGATCCAAATAAACAACGGAATACATTTGAAATAAGAAAGATGTAAATATTTCTGTCGGAATGATCATATTGCAGATGAGACATTGGATTGAGATAGTTTAAACTTGAGCGTATACATCTGATTCTCCGTAAAAATTGATATACGTGAGAGAATATTAAACTCCACAGGCGTATTCGATGAGACTAAGTTGAGCCAATAGACATATGATTATTTATCCATCTGATTAACCTATTTGATCCTCTGGTGACTGCACCGCTATATCTTAGCTGGGGGTGTATCAAAGATATCGTTTTGGGTATTGGGAGAATCGATGGAAGATTTGATTAATCTTCCTGACGCTTCCAACCGCAAATCAGAATTATTTCCTAACATGTATATATGCTGCTCGACGGAGTGTTATAATAATCTTGTCAATAAGATTAAACTGATATAGAACTCTTCGGTTGATTTCGCGAGTATGTTCACTTATTCATTATGTTTTCTGATTCTGATGAAGTTTCGCAATATAATTTTTCCAAAACTCTTATAGATATACAGGGAATGAAAACCGTAAGGTACTATTATAGTTTATTTTTTATTTCGACCATTTCAATTCACCTCTTTGCATTATGATTTTACGTATTCATTCATTATGTAGTTATACATCTGATACTTCACTTCTTCACAGCGTAGAGGTAGTTCTTGGAGGGACGTGGTTTCATTTTTTGTGTTCATTCAGGTTGTCGTTTTCTGAGGCTAAGTTGATTCTTTACTTTTGCATCATAGAAAACAAAATTGAAACCACAAACATTTTATTCAGTCGAACGATTTTCTTGTTTCAAAATGGTGAAATGAATCGTTTATTTTCGAAGAAACAGCAAGTCATTCAACTCCTGATATGTTCAATTCATTCCGGAATATACAGGGTGAAATCTCACATCTTGCACACCCGTGAATGACGAGTGAATAATGCCATTTTTTTACAAATTACAGTGGGTAAAAATCTTTTTTTTTTAAACAGGTTTGGTTCCTTGTAAAATTGGACAACATTTTGGGTAGCACCACCCGCTTAATTTCAGGTGATCTACTCGGACGAAAACTTTAGCAATCGCCGAATGCAATAAACATTCAAACTCGACATTTGAATAATGTAGAATGTTGAACTCATTGTGTGGTAAATGTATACATTGCAGGCTACCTGGATAGATATTCAATTTCAAAGTAAAGAAAGCAACCAACCTTATTATATCCAAACTGGTGATGAAGTCAGAACTAGTTGACTTCATACTCTGCTTTGAGGCACTCATCATAATTATCACTCGTAAGAAACAAACGATACAAACAGTATTGAGTAGAAAAACATTCGCAATTGAATATTGTTTTGAAAAATAATATAACGACTACTGTAGTGATTCAGACATTCAGAACACGTGAACTGAACAATGTTGCCAAACAAGATTTTTGCATGCACGGTTTACAAAGCTGTCTGGGAACGAAATTTTGTCAGATTGTACTAGTGTTTTCTGATGTACAGGAGAATTGATCTAAACATTATTCTCTTGGTATTTTGCTGGCTCTCAAAACTGGACACCGAGCTCATCCGTGCGTATTTCGAAAAGAAGAAGGCAAAAAACTTTTTAACAAAAATCAACTGAAGAGTAGAAAATAAAATAAACCTCCTTAGTCTTGATGATAATTGAGCTCCTAAACTAATGTGAGTAACTAATTTTGAGTTGGCGCCAAACAAACAATTATCAAAGATCATTATATTACATTTTTCAAAACGCCGCTGTGCATCTCGTTGTCATCCTTTTACGCTTTACCTAATTCAATTGCTAGTTTGTTTGGCGCCGACTCAAAATAAGTTACTCACATTAGTTGAGGAGCTCAATAATCATTAAAAAAAAAGATTAATTTTATTTTTCACTTTTCAGTTGATTTTTTTGTCAGCTATGAGGTATACCCTATCTCATAAAAAAAGAACAATCCAAATCAGAAAACCAACGAAGTTAGGCCTGATAGAATCGGTTAGTGGACCAAAATTCAGAGGGTGAACGATAAATATCCTAAATTTTGCTACTTTTAGGGATGGATTTTTTTGTTCAAATTCTAATGGGACCAACTTTGTAGTACATCCTATGAATCAAGGATCATCGGAATCGAATTTCTATGTGGAAAGTTATGCGTGATCATACATAAACAAATATACGCATCGACTAGATAACCTCCTCGTTTTTGATTCCGTCGGTTAATAAAAACTTTTTAACAAAAAACTAAACCGTCGAAAAAATCAACTGAAGAGCAGAAAATAGAATAAACCTTCTTAGTCTAAATGATAATTGAGCTCCTAAACTGATGTGAGTAACTAATTTTGAGTCGGCGCCAAACAAACAATTATCGAAGATCATTAAATTACTTTGAACGAGTGATCAAGACGCCGCTGTGCATCTCGCTGCCATCATTTTACGTTTCACCTAATTCAATTGCTAGTTTGTTTGGCGCCGACTCAAAATTAGTAACTCACATCAGTTGAGGAGCTCAATAATTATTAAAAAAAAAGAAGATTTATTTTTAATTGAGCTCCTGAACTAATGTGAGTAACTAATTCTGGGATGGCTCCAGACAAACAATTAACGAAGATCATTATATAACTTTGAAGAAGTAATCAAAACGCTGCCGTGCATTCCACTGCCATCATTTTATGGTTTACCTAATTCAATTGCTAGTTTGTTTGGTGCCGACTCAAAATTAGTTACTAACATTAGTTCAGGAGCTCAATTATCATGAAGACTAAGAAGTTTTATTTTATTTTTTGCTTCACAGTTGATTTTTTCGTCGGTGATTTTTTGTTGAAAACTTTGGATTTTTAAAATTTTTCTAGCTGAAATCTACTAATTACTACCTACTTAATTTTTTATTACTTTCCTGGTTGACTTATAATATTAAGGAGATGATCTCACTTAGAGACAAGGCCTTGATAAAATATAAAAAAACATTATCTCTCACTGACTGGCAAAGCTACAGGGAACTCAGGAATTACACAACAGGAGCAATTCGCCGCGAGAAAAAAGCTTATTTTGACTTCGTCCTTATGCAGAAAAGTTCCAGAACTACTTGAACACTTTGAGATCTCTAGATATCTTGAGAAAAAAAAGCACCCCAGAAATTCCAAGCAACTTGAAGGATGTTAACCGCATTAACGAACATTTCAACTCCGTTTCTCAACCTGACCGTACTGACTATCAAGTCTCACTTCTGGACCGTTACCATAATTCGCGAAAATACGATAAAACATTTCAGTTCACCACTATCTCTACTCAAACGGTACAAAACTGTATTCAACGCATTAAAAGCAACGCTATTGGCTCCGATAACATCTCCCTTCGAATGATCCGCCTTATTGAATCTTTCTTACTTAGGGCGGGTTTATCAATGCCCGGTTAAATCTGTCAGCTACGTAGCCCTCAGCTATCTCTAGCCGCCAGCCAAAGTCTCAGTTACATTAGATAGCGTTTATCAATGCACCACATGACCGACTGGTAACTAACTGGAGGCTAAGTGTAATTGAGCATTTGGCAACCTTGCCCGTGATATAAACGTGGGTGTAATGTTGTCAGAGTGTAAATTTCTCATTTTAATTGAGTGGTTTTAGTTTTAATTATATAAGTATATATTGTTTTTTATTTTAATAAAAATACATTATTAGTCAATTGAAATTTCGTTTATTCAAAGAATTGATATAAAAAATTATTGCTCTAAAATAATTATTAATTAGATTATCCCTGGCATTGTTGATGTTGTTTTGTACAACACCTTCTGGCTGGATTTCTTCGTCAAAATCAATATTTACGATATGCATTGTGTTGGAATATCCACTGTCGGCTACTATGAGACAATTGGGAAATTCATTATATAACAACCGTCGCCTTACATTGGAATTGTCAAAAACTGTTTGATCATGTGAGGAACCAGGCCAGCGTGCTACTATCTCCAAAATTTTTAAATTGGGATCCGATATGGTCTGCACATTTATGGAAAAATAACCTTTCCTATTCCTGAATGTTTCAGCATTGTTGCCCCCTAGAATGAAGATGATAGGAACCATGTAACAAGCATTATACTACTCCAGAAATACCCAATATGAATTTAATTTTCCATCCTTTTGTTTGAAATTCCCTCAGCTTTTACTAATTACATCAAATATCCCTGTCTTTTTTGTGCGAATTACAAATTCCCTAACATTTTCAGCATTTTTTAGGACAATTTTTGTGAACACTGGGTTTATAAAGTCGAAACCGAGTAGTAAATTCGACATCATCGAGCTCTTCAAAGGAATTCATCCGTTCTTTAACACTATAAGGTCGTCTTTCGTACTCCACAAATTTCAATATTTCTTCAAGCTCTTCATCGAAAAGGTCGTCAAGTTCCTCGAAATCCATCGACAATAATAATGAAACGAAATACAAACACACATAACCCATATTAATTGGACGCTACTAAACTACTATAAATAAATCAAACTGGAGGCTTTTCGATTTCGCCCCAAACGATGATAATACGTTGAAATTTAAAATTGAAATGATGAAAAATATAAAGGTTATCTATGCAAAATTAAGCAAACAATCATGTCACAGTTGACAGTTAGAATCACGGAACCCCACTTTCTCGTATTTAACTGTATGTTCTATGGTTAACATCAACTTGATAGTGGCAGCTAGGATAGCCGAAAGTTTGACTGACAGCTAATGCAAACTGGCAGTTGATAAATACTTTGGCCAACAGCTAAGATTTAGCCGAAGGCTACAATATTTAACTGAGCATTGATAAACCCGCCCTTAATCACATTACTTTTCTTGTCAATACTATTTTAAGTACAGGGCACTTTCCCAATTCCTGGAAAAACGGTAAAATTATACTTTTAGCGAAGTGTACTTCACCCTCAAATTACTCCGACCTCAGACCTATCACTATTCTACCTTGCCTTTCAAAAGTGGTTGAAATGATTTTGAAAGATCAGATAAATTGTTTCGAGAACGAACGTGATATCATCACCTCAGTGCAATCTGGATTCCGAAGTCAACACAGCACCACCACAGCCTTATTGTCTATCACTGACGATCTCTTTAGAGCTACAGATGACGGTTACCTAACTTGTTTGATACTTCTGGGCTTCAGTAAGGCTTTCGATACTCTTGACCACGATATATTGTGTGATAAACTGCTGTTTTTGGGCTTTTCCGATGAGGCAGTGCTCCTGATGAGGAATTATTTATCAGATCGAATACAGAATGTCGTTATTGAAGGAAAAGAGTCGAAGGCCGTATCTCTGTCCAAAGGTGTTCCACAAGGCTCAATACTCGGACCCTTACTTTTCAGCTTGTATATCTGCGACTTTTACCAATACGTTCAGAAATGCAAAATACATCACTACGCAGACGATACCCAGCTTTACTTCTCCTTCCAATTTCAGAATTTTGACACTGCTCAGCTACTCATAAATCGAGACCTTCAGGCAATATTCGACATTTCCCCAGCCCATAAATTGAAACTCAATTCAAAGAAGTCGGCAGTTATGATTTTTGGACCCAAAAGAATCAGAGGTGAAACCCAGAACCTACTACAAATTCGCATTGATAATGATGTCATTTCAACTGTTTCCGAAATAAAAAATCTAGGTTTGTGGTTTGACCAAGAGCTCCGCTTCACAAGACATGTCAGTCACATAACCCAAACTTCCTTCAATGTTCTCAGACAATTATATCCAAATCGGGATCTTCTATCAACCAAACTCAAACTGAAACTATGTGAGTCGCTAATAATCTCAAAAGTCTCATACTGCGATAGTGTTTATGGACCGGCTCTGAGGCAATCTGATTCCTTGCGTTTGCAACGTATTCAAAACAGCTGTTTGCGTTTTTCGTTCGGTGTTAGAAAATACGACCATATATCCCCTGCACTAAAGGAATCAGGCTGGCTGAAACTGGAGGAGCTTAGAGCCTTGCACCTCTTAACCACCACCCATAATTTATTAATAAATCGTAAACCGGATTATCTTGCAAAAAAACTCAAAACTTTCTCAAATATAAATAGGTTTGCTACACGCAATAGGTCAATTTTAGTCATCCCCAAGCATAAATCATCTATCTTTACTCGCAGTTTTTCTTATTTTGCACCAAAATACTACAATATGCTACCCAGTGAATTTAGGTCTTATACAATTGATAATTTGAAAAAAAGGCTGAAACTGCATTTCCATGATTAATATATTCCTACTTTTCCACACCATGATCATAGCTTACTATCCTTTTTTCTCTTCTTATCTATACATTCATATTATTTTTTACTATTTGTAAAGGTTGAGTTTAAAAACAGCCGAGGCTGACACTCCACCTATTCACCATATTTCCATTGAGGTGTGTACCTTCCATTTTACTTTTACTATTAGTTTTGTATCCTATGGTGAATAAAGACGATTTATTATTATTATTATTATTATAAAATACTTACTAACCTAGATTACTTCAACTATTAATTGTTGAATAATCTGTTATCCACTATACCTATCAATTAATATAAAATATAAATTATTTTTGAAAGTTCTGGTTAGTTGATTTCATAACTCTGTATTTATATACAGAGTGATGGATATACAGAGGAGGATATATCAGTAACTATAACCTCAGATTCACTTGTAATGATCAAGCCTTGGAAGTTGTAAGAAACTTCACTTACTTAGGGACAAAATTTTCTTCATCAGCCTTGTTTCTTGAAATTGCCAAAAAGACCGTCATGAAATCCAACCAGGTAATTGGATCTATCATGAACCCAATGTACCGTTCAAAAATCAATTCGTGGTCATCAAGAATCAAATTATACGAATCTATTATGCTGTCTTCGCTATCATTTGGTACTGCTACATGGGGCCTTCGCTATGCTGATATAATAGAGCGTATTCAAGTTCGTTTTTTCAAATGTTTACTTTGCTTACCTAAAAATACCCCAGATTATATTGTGCGCATAGAAACTAACTGTATTGAATTATCATACATAATATTCAAATCTTCGTTAACTTGGCCTAACAAGTTGAAAACTATGGAAAGCACCAGACTGTCCAAAATTTGCTATTCACGTCTACTTGAGTTAGAGCGAAATGACACCAGATCCAATTGGCTCTCGCAGGTGGAAGAATACTTTATATTTGCTGACTGTGAAAACTTATGGCAGCGTTTTCTCAATTATAACTCAAAAAAGCTCACGGATGACATTCTGGTTGAATTCAAGCAAAAGCTAATTTCGCTCGACTCAGAGAGACTCGCAACTTCTTCCTACCCGCTCATATACAATGGCTTAACAGCCTCCGATTCTTCAAAATCCTACTTGAGTATTCCCTAACACATTTATATAACACGTATTATTGCTTGAATCAGAACCTCTAGCAAGGAGTGTTTGATGTTATTACCGGATCGACACTACAGAGTTGTGTTCAATTCGTGACTTACAAGTGACCGAGTCATTGCAACACATCCTGTTTGAATGCCCTATCTACTCGGGCATAAGGCAAAATGCGATTCCATCCTTTCATAGAATTTAATTATTGTGACGAAAGTAGGAGGATCTGTCAATGTCAACTACATATATGTGCCAATATTAACAAGTGAAAAATCAATAATCCCCCATTTTTCCACCCATAGGGGTGGATTATTCCAGATATGATCAACTATGGGGTATTCCCTATCTATTAAAAAAAGAATCATCCAAATCGGTAGACCCAGTACAAAGTTATGCCTGATAGAATCGGTTAACGGACAAAAATTCAGAGGGTGAATAATCAATATCCTCCATTTGGCTACCCTTAGGGATGGATTTTTCTGTTCAAATCCTAATGGGACCAACTTCGGCGTACATTCTATGCAATGAATCAAAACTCATCAGAATCGAATTTCTCTGTGTAAAGTTATGCGTGATCATACATAAAAAAATATACGCATCGACTAAAAAACCTCCTCCTTTTCGATTCCGACGGTTAATTAAAACTGTTGAACTGGAAAGCAGAAAATAAAATAAACCTTCTTAGTCTTAATGATAATTGAGCTCCTAAACTTATATGAGTAACTAATTTTGAGCCGGCTCCAAACAAACAATTGACGAAGAACATTATTTTACTTCGAAGAACCGACAAAATCAAACGAACTTTCTAACAAAAAATCAAAACCGACGAAAAACGGAACGGAAAAGTCAAAAATAAAATAAACCGTCTTATTCTCAATAACTAACCTCCTAAAGTAATATAAGTAACTAATTTTGAGTCGGCGCCAAAGAAACAAGCAAATGAATTAGGTAAGGCGTAAAATGATGGCATCGAGTTGCGCGGTGACATTCTGATAAATTTTTTTGAAGTAATTCAATGATCTTCGTTGATTGTTCGTTTGACGCCGACTCAAACTTAGTTACTTACATTACTTTAGGAGCTTAGTTATTGAGACTAAGAAGTTTCATTTTATTTTTCACTTTTCAGTTCCGTATTTCGTCGGTTTAATTTTTTGTTAAAAAGTTTTTATTTTTCAATTTTTTGTGGCTGAAATCTACTTACCACCTACTTGTTTCTTGATTACTTCCTAAATACTTTTGTTGTTCTGGTTAGTTTATTTCATTACTTTGTATATAATTCCATCCTCTCATAGAATATAATGATTGTGTCGGATGTAGGAGAACAAAAATAATGAATATAGCGATTTGTCATTGTCAACTACATATGTGAGCCAATGTCCACAAGTGAAAAATCAATTATGCCCTATTTTTCTACCCGTAAGGGTCGACAATTACATTCGAAATTCAGATATGATCAACTATGAGGTATACCCTATCTACCAAAACAACAACACAAAGAATCATCCATATCGAAGAACCCAGTACAAAGTTATGCCTGATAGAATTGGTTAACGGACCAGAGTTCAATGGGTGGGTGATCAATATCCTTCATTTTGCTAACCTTAGGGGTTGATTTCATCTATCAAATTCAAATGGCACCAACATCGAAGTACACCCTATCCACTGAAATTTTATCAGAATCGGACATCTCAGTGAAAAGTATGCGTGGTCATAAATAAAAAAATTAAATCAACGCATCGAATAGAGAACCTCCTCCCTTTTGGTTTCGTTGGTTAAAAAGGAGGAGGTTCTCTAGTCGAGGCGTATATTTCTTTTATTTTTTTTATGTATGATCACGCATTACTTTTCACAGAGCAGTTCGATCTTGATGATCATTTTTTCATTGGATAGGGTGTACTTCGTTGCTCCCATTTGAATTTGAACAGATAAATCCATCCCTAAGGGTAGCAAAATGGAGGATATTGATCGTTCACCCTTTGAATTTTGGTCCGTTAACCGATTCTATCAGGCATAACTTTGTAAAGGGTTTTCCGTATTTTATGATTCTTTCTTTATTAGATAGGTTATACCTCAAAGTTGCTCGTATCCCAATTTGGAATGGAATGATCCACCCCTATAGGTAGAAAAATAGGGGATGATTGATTTATCACTTGTGAACATTGGCACGCATATGTAGTTGACATTGACAGATCCTCCTACACCCGTCACAATAACTAAATTCTATGAAAGGATGGAATCATATACAAAGTGATGGAATCAACTAAACAGAACTTTCAAAAATAATTTATAATATATAACAATGAATAGTTGAAGTAGATAATCATATTATTAAATATTCAATAGTTGAAGTAAGCTAGGTAAGTAAGTATTTTGGAAGGAATCAAAAATTAAGTAGCTAGTAATTAGTAGATTTCAGCCACAAAAAAATTAAAAATAAAAACTTTTTGACAAAAAATTTAACCAACGAAAAAACAACTGGAAAGCAAGAAATAAAATGAATCTTTTTAGTCTTGATGATAATTGAGCTCCTGAACTAATGTGAGTAACTAATTTTGAGTCGGCGCCGAACAAACTAGCAATTGAATTAGGTAAAGCGTTAACTGATGGCAGCGAGATGCACAGCGGCATTTTGACTACTTCTCCAAAGTAATATAATGATCTTCGTTAATTGTTTATTTGGCGCCGACTCAAAATTAGTTATTCACATTAGTTTAGGAGCTCAATTATCATTAAGACTGAGGTCTATTTAATTTTCTACTTTCCAGTTGATTTATTCGTCGGTTTAATTTTTTGTTGAATAAGTTTTTGTTCTCTGTAAATCCCACATTTTTCTAATCCATGTTTACATATTCAAATCGCTTTTGTTATGTATTCCTGAGAGAAAATGTTACTTTGTCATGACAATATATCCAAATCTCAGTTTTATTTCGTTGCCTTGTGGAAACTAATATCTCTCAAAGCTTCTTAAATAGAAAAATAATCGAAACCTGGAATAACACACACTAGTATCTGAGAAATAACCTTTTTTATTTCGCTACTTCTTGGAAGCGCCATATCCAAACACGATCCGAGCAATGAAACCAATTCGAAAAGTCTGGAGAAAGAATAATAGGAAGTAAAATAACAACATGAGCACATATTTCTTGGGGAAATCTCGTCGGGGACGGGATAAAAGTCTTTATGTTTCAATTCATCGATCGTTTTCACCGGATAAAAAGACATCATCGAATTCAGTGTCCGGGCAATTACAACTTTATCGAAGTGATTTAGAACCCTGACAAAAAATGTTGCAGCTTGAAAATGGAGCGACAAATGAATGCAATGGGAGAATAGTTTGTTCCGGAAGTTTTGTGCTTCCTCTGTTTTTTTGGAACTTGTAAGAAACCTCACTTAAACAGGTAGTGAGTCTTCAACTCTAGCTCTGCTGAGTTTGTCACGTAAAGAAAAATTATTTGAATTTAAATTAGTATACGTTCTCCAGTGAAATTGTGAAATTGATGTTATTCCGTCAAAGGAGGTGAAACTTCCGATTATTTCCAAATTACAAACCATCCCTTAAAAATATATTTTGATATGGCGTATTACCATATTCGTCTGAATCTCATAGTATGGGGTTGTAATAGCGAATTCTTCAGGGTATTTGTAGCACAAAAACGCATAATGAGGCTTATTTTCAATATGTATTACCTGGGGAGTTGTCAACCAGTATTTATACGGGAAAATTTGTTAACGGCACCATCAGTGTATATTTTGAATTGTATTGATTTTGCTAGGAGTAATTTGCAAATTCGAGAAACAAATGCAACTGTTCACAATTACAATACAAGATGTGGAAACTTACTACGAATTCCACATCATAGACAGCCAAATATGAAAATCCCCCACTATATAATGCAACAATCCTTTACAATAAATTACCAATTTTAATGGAACAAATTGCATCTGATGTGACGTTTAAAGCTAAGATGAAAGAACTACTACAACAAAAATGCTATCACAGTGTGAAATAATACCTAGACGACGCCATAAATTAGATAAATAGGATAACCAGATATTTTGAATGTTCAGTTTATAGATGAATATATTTATGTTTTTAATTTTCCATTCTCTCTGTGTGTAATTTATGTTTATGTAACGTGTTCTATTTATGTAAAAATGTATCGTAAATATTGTTTACTCTTGACATACCATATGTACCAAATGTACTGAAATGGCAAATACATATCTATCTATCTATCTATCTATCTATATTCATGATTCCATGATACTGAATATTTCCCTTCTGATGGAACTTGACTGCCAGAATTATTCGTCCATTTAACTCCACTTCACCCCAATAGGTATGAATACCTTCGCGCTATCACCAATAAACAATAATAAATCCGGTAGCATTATTATGGGTTTCATGATTGTACTACCTCAATAGAAGTTTTTACAGATCCAATTTGGAATTTTAAAAAACTACAATTCAAAAGACCAAGTAATTTGATTGAGACGCACTTGTAGATTTGAAAAAAAGTGTCTTCAAGTATTTTTTTTTATTGCAGCCAATTTGTCTTTGTTTTACAGATTTTATTAACAATCCGACAGTTTGGAATTACCCATGTTCCACGTAAGGTGTTCTGCCTAACTGTATACCGGGTGACACAGGATATCGGGCCACCCCTGTAACTTCTGCATTCGTGAACGGACTTTTCTGGAATTTGGTACAATTATATAAGCAACCATTTCGGATTTGATCACAATACAATCCAATATGGCGGAATTCCGGTTTTTCTGGATATGCCAGTAACTTTGCTTTTTCAAATGGAACACCCTGTATATTTTTACATATTCAAGTTCAACAGGTCAAAATAAGTCCAAACCTCATGTCAAATGTCTTTTTTTTACAATTGAAATTAAATTATTTTTTTTTATTTTACCTCGTGGATAAATGAGATTGGGTCGAAGCTATTCACAATGAGTCGGAAATGAGAGAAAAACTCAATATTTTCTGTAAAATTTATTTTTTGTGTCACTTACTGGTTAATCAATTCAGTCACATCACATTTTGATCAAAAATTATTTTTTTCCAAATGGAAACCCTATGGGCCACCTACCTGTCTCTCAAGAACATACAATTAAGGAAAAAATAACATATCATGTTTGTATTTCGGTGCAGTAACAAATTGTCTAATTTCAAAAATCTACAACTAGTTCATGAGTTTTGTTGCAGTTCGAATAATTGTTCAACTTAGTAAGCTGTGGAAAACAACATTTCTGAATCTTGTCAACTAATTTTGTAATTATACTTATAAGCACGATAATGGTGTTTTTTTTTCAATTCTTCTAACGTTTTCTCGACTTACATTGCATTAGTATTCCAATTCCCGCGTCGAAGCGGTTGGATCAAAATCAACATAATCAAAACGTTCATTTCTACCTCCTCACTTACGATCATCTTCTCCATTGTTGGGTTCTTTTCGGAATCTTCTCTCCACATTTTTGAAAAGGTTGTTTGTGGGTGTCCTCTGTGTGGGTATCGTTCAGCGTACAACTGACAAGCGGCGACACTGTTTTCAAGACATTCTCCATAAATTAACCACATATCAACCTGTTCACTTCTTGTGAACCTATAATTTTGATTTTACATTTCTACTAAAATGATTCTCGGAAGTTATAGTTTTCCCAATATCGATTGCAGAAGCATAAAAAAGTCTGGCGGCGAAATCGTGTGAGCAGCAGTGGCGGAGACAACTAATTTTATTAAGATATTTCAAGATTTTGAAAATACTTCATAAATAATGAAAAATGAAAAAAAATTAAAGACAAGCTTTCATTTATACAAATACATTGACAAAGGAAAATAATTTCTTTCATTGTTTGATGTAGGTTATTATTATATCCTAGAACGTATTTCGATCGGCACACACCAAGACCATAGACGCTACTGGTTTTAAATCTTTCAGAGCCATTAAAACACAAATATAACGCGTGATTTATGACCTCCCATCTAGAGACACACCTGCCAGCATTATGTCCGACTTCATTGGTCCAGACGAATCGGTTGTACAACCTACAGCCCTCACTCGAGTCCACGTTGACTATCGGCTCTTTTGATCTACCGTTTGCCGACGGAAAATGTTTACGAGTGGTACAGATTATTTTTCGTTCCGTTAGCGAAGTGAGTTTCCATTTGCTCCCTATAGAAACAGCTTCTGCAATTGATATTGGATGGACTATAACAAATTTTCGAGAGTTGAGATGAAAGATGACAGCGAAACACAATTAGTTGACAAGATTCAGAAATTATGTTTTCCACAGCTTACTAAGTTGAAAAATTATTCGAACTGCAAGAAAACTCATGAACTAGTTGTAGATTTTTTAATGTATACAATTTGTTACTGCACCGAAATACAGAAAGATATGTTATTTTTTCCTCAATGAATGTTCTAGAGAGACAGGTAGGTGGCCCATAGGGGTTTCATTTGAGAAAAATGAATTTTTGATCAGAATGTGATGTGACTGAATTGATACATCAATAAATGACACGAAAAATGATATTTCAGAAAAAAATATGTTTTTCTGTTATGTCTCATTTATCCACGAGGTAAAATAAAAAAACAATTCTAATTTCAATTGTTTCAAAAAAATTATATTTGAGATATGGTTTGGTCTTGTTTTGACCTGTTGAACTGGTATATGTAAAAATATACAGGGCTATTTGAAAAAACAAAGTTGCTGGCATTTGCGGAAAAACCGGAAGTCCGCCATATTGGATTGTAATGTGATCAGATCTGAAATGGTTGCTCATATAACTACCGATTTTTAGATAAATCCGTTAACGAATGCAGAAGTTACAGGGGTGGCCCGATATCCTGTGTCACCCAGTGAAGCACGAATCATCATGTCCTCCCATCCAATTATTTCTGACTCTGAAGCACTTGGGCGATTCATAATGCATAATGAAATAGTTGATAAAAAACCTTTCTAAAGGCAAACATTTATTCAAATACGCTATAAATCGAAAAATAATTGCTTTGGATGTGTGACGTAGGTTATTCCACGTAGATTCGAGAGCTTGTCGCGCAAAGAATTCAGTTCGAATAGAAAATAACGGAATTACCTGCACATCCAAATAAATTATTTTTAACTCTTTAGCACATTTGAATAAAAATGGTTCTTTATTAATTATTTTGTTTTGACAAAAAATTCATGATCTCCGACCCCGAAACCTCCACACACCAACTCTGAATAGAATCGGAACATAATCACAGAGATCGTCCGTCATCTTGGAGCCAGCCGCCATTTTAATTTCATGATGTTTGAAAAAAATTAATTTTTTTTTACCCCGAAAATTTCCACATACCTACCAATTTTGAATCGAATCGTACCATAATCACAAAACTCGTCTGCCATATCGGAGCCGCCATCTTGAATTTATGAATTTTGACAAAAAATTCATGATCTCCGACCCCGTAAACCCCCACATACCAATTTTGAATAGAATCGGACCATAATCACAGAGATCGTCAGTCATTTTGTAGCCGCCATTTTTAATCAATGAATTTTGTCAAAAAATTCATAATCTTCGACGCCAAAAACATTCACATACCAATTTTGAATCGAATCAGACCATAAACACAAATCTCGCCTGCCCATTTCGGGCCGCCATTTGGGTTTTTTCTGTAACAAACGGGAACCATGAACACCTGCCAAATTTCATGTTTATTGGACAACTAGAAGGGGGTCAAATTTAACTTGTAAGATTTAACACACATTGGGACAGGTGAAACTAATTAAAAGCTTGTAAAAAGGGAGCCTATTTCTAAAATATGCTTGGAAATGAGAAAACAATTCGATAAATTATGGAGAGAGTATCTACTGATAATTTCAAGTATTTCTCGTCTGTTTTTAACCCTCCTAATCTCAACAATATCTTATAATTATAAAAGGTGAATAGTTGAATTTACATCTATGGATACCTCATTCCAACAAAAACATACTACTGTAATCATGTTGGAAAGGGAAACATTCTCAATGAATGTTACAAATCATTTCTGGTGAGTACTCTCTTTTGGAAAACATTGTTCTTTGACTCATTCTTTTATATGAGTTCTTAATTGAGACTGGAATATAAAATCAAATAAATATCTGAATAGAAATGCAAATTTTCAATACCAGATTTTTTCTTTTGAGTTAGAGTTCTTTCAGAATATCTATCAGATGTAGTTCAATGTCCAGCGTGGCTTGATTTGGAGAAGTAGTTGTTTTCTGTTAGACATTCACAAAAAATAACTTCATTTTTATCGGGAATTTTTCAATTCACAGAAAAATCTTTCTATTCAATATTCAATTGAATAGAAAGAATGTTTCCCTTTTCAACATGAATACCCCACAAGAGGTTATCTTGAACGATGGAAGATAGTGACTGAAGTTTATCTTTCAGTCGCAGATGATTATACATCCGATTTTATGAACATCCTGTTCATATTTTCAAAAACAAATCATACTTCTGTGAATATTGAACTTCCATGATAAAGCTTCTGGCATTGACGAAGTATCAACTGGTCTTGTGATGAAGAACAAATGAATTTGCAAAAATACTTTTAGTTCATTTTAATTATTCAAAACCCACGGGAAAAGCCTCTTCTACAATAAAAACATTAAATAGTTAAGTAAGTGAAATTAAGAGTAATAGTACAGCACGAAATAAAAAGGAAAATAATGAGGTAGATTTCAACAATAAGAGACTGAATTTTAATGAGTAGCAGCACAACAAACAAACACAATAGTAGAGAACAACATGTGCATAAGACAATAACAGGACAATAAATCCAGCTTCTCACAATAATCCTTGCCCAGGTATCTGGAAAGTAGATCTGGTTATTATAAACTACAAACCAGATTGCCAGTACCTCGTTGATAATTTATGACCTTAAAATCATGCAATATTAACAAACTTTTTGTACCAATCATTCATCAATTAAGAATAGCATGGATTAATGAAAAATCTCTCAGTGGAATCCTATTTACTTTATATCCATTGAATTTTCAAAAAAGAAGGGCTTTCAGGTCGATTCCCTTTTCTAGTTCATAATATCAGGGGTGTCACAGGGTCCTTTTTTTTTAATTGCTATTTTAGTTATTTTACCAACCCTCAGAATTTAATGAAAACTTGTACGAATTAAGATCACGGAGGCCTTACCTTTTGAGTGGGATCCGAAACCTCTTTTGAGGCCTTGAAAAATTGTTCGGCGGCTGCGGGAGTCGAACCCGATCCGGGTGGAAACAGTAGACACAAGACTGACGCTAGTACCACTGAGCCACAGGTCACTTGCCATTCGACTTTAAAATCGAAGACAAAATAACTTGTATTATTCACTCAAAATTTTCAAAGTATGCTGATGTGATTTTTTTCCTGTCCCGAATTGACTTGCAATTCACAGCAGCGCGAGTGATATTTTTCTGAATGTCGTAATATGACTTTTTCGAGTGACAAAGATGTTCTAGCAACAAATATTTTTTCGTTAACATAACCGAAGTGAAGTATCTTGGCTTATATTAAGACTTCAAGCTGCTATCTATTATGCGTGTTGATCAAAAACACTTCAAGTGTGACGGTGCGCAAGGCAGTCTTTATGCCCCCCTGGAAATAATTCTAGTGATTTGAAAGTAATTCCAAATGTTGTTTCGACTGTGATTTCTATAGAATAATGAAATAATACACTCTCAAACAAAATATGAATTAAACTGTGGAGACCTCTAGCATTTTCTTCACCAGAGCCGGATTAAGAGGGGGGCAAACGTGGCTGCAGCCCCGGGGCCTCCACAAGAGAGGGGCCCCCACAATATACATTTATAGGTTAAATTTCCTGACAAATACCGAAGGATATGCAAAATTATATATATAAAATCTGACAACAAAAGAGCATTTCTCCCACTTTTTCCTCTCATTTTTCGTTTTAAACATTCAAAAACATGTTTCGTATTCTTGTCAAAATCCATGGTTAATATTAATCTTCGATCTGATGAATCATGTGTATATGCGAGAAACAATCACCAAGTAAAACATCATACTATTATACAAAATATTATATCGTATCGAAATTAGCTGTAAAAACAAGAACAATTGAATTAAAAAAAAAAAAATAATTAAATCAAATGAAGGATTTTCTGTCGATGTATTCTTCGAATGACACAAGCGATCTAGATACACAATGAAATTCAATAATCATAAGCAAAAGAAAATAATATTTCAATTTATGAATATGATTGCATCAAATTATTTATAAGAGCCCTGTGCGCATTCCATAATGGAACAAAAGTTCAAATTCTGTTGACTATTTTTCTGACGATTCTAACACTTTGCTCGTCTATACCTGTTTTTCCTATTTATTGGCGTTGGCAAGGGTCCGCTGAGTGGCGCGCTTGTAACAGAGAAATCCCCAAAATCTGAAAGTGTGAGTCTAAAAGAAGGATGACATCCCGCAACAAATGTAAATCCTCCTGAAAAAGGACTATCAAAAATACCAATCTAAGCTGTTCTACTATCAAATTCTTGAAAACCAAAATTTCAGAGCTTTATTCCCAAACATTGAAATTGCGGTGATTATTTTTTGACATTGCTAAAAACCAATGGAAACGTATATCAGGATCTTCTATCACTGTTAGTAAAACCAAGCGTAGCCCTAAGGCTCTTGCTCTTTGGACTTCGAATAAGTGGGCCACAGCCATTCACGAATTTCGAATTTTGGTTGGTAAAGGACTACAGACCGGTCCATAGCCCTTGCCATGATGGTGTTTCTCGAACCATGACCGAGAGGAAATTTTGATCAAAAATTTGGAAAACAAAAATAATAATTTCTATTGGGGATGCAGCTTCGCTACCCTGTATGAATTAGTAGGTAACCCATCACTCCAGAGAGTGCCTGGGACGCTTAAAACGCGAGGGGTCCAATGGAAACGTTCAATTCGAATAATTCATATACGTTTTGGCCAATCAATAATGGGAATATTCTACCTAGAAAATTGTCGCGGGAATAATTATTTTGTTTTGATTGTCTGATAACCTATATTTTTAATTTGACGTCTGTCATCAATTTTCATGAAAAGTGATGAATGAATCAAAACCGGTTTAGTACTGATTTGTTGAAAATATAAACAGGATGTTCATAAAATCAGATGTGGAATCATCTGCGACTGGAAGATAAACTTTAGTCACTATCTTCCATCGTCAAGATAACCTCTTGTGGGGTATTCATGTTGAAAAGGGCAACATTCTCAATTGAATATTGTTAGAAAGATTTTTTTTTTCAATTCACAAAAAAATCTTTCTATCAATATTCAATTGAGAATGTTTCCCTTTTCAACGGTTTAGTACATTATAAAATTTTGTGAAAAAATGTGTTTATGATCTAACATCAAAAAATAATCTAAAGAATACCACACGAGAGTTCCTCAAACTTATTGGCATTTTGCAATAGCCACTCGAGCAAGTTGGTCTCTATTGTCTATTGCCTGGCAACAAGTTTTCGAAAATCTGTCGAATTATTTTCACTCTCTTGTGATATTACAACTGAGAATGTACTTGGTTTTGATGGTGTCGAATTGCACTGGAGAGCGCTTATTTTCCAAAATGAAAAAAATAGGCGAATTACGATGAGACAAAGCCGCCTATCGAAGTGATCGCTTCTTAGCATTGAGAATGATTTTCTCCGGGTGCTGGATTTGACCGAAATCATCAATGATTTTTCGTCGAAAAAAGCTCGCAAGAATCCATTCGTTTATGCTGTAATTTAATTCATTTCTTGTATTTTATTGAACCTACATATGCTTGTGTCGAAATAATGTGATTTGTTCCGCAATAAATTATTCAAACACATGAGAGAGAAAAAAAAAACTCGTTTGAAAAATAATTAGGGGCCTCCACTCCTTTGTTGCCCCAGGGCCTCCACACCTTAATCCGGCCCTGTTCTCCACTTACAAAGCACTAACTCCACTTCGAGTATGGAATATGTACTTTGTATAAAATATTAGAATAAATGAGAAATATATACAGTGCGTTCATAAAGTGTGGAAACGCTCCATTATCTTACGAGTTATTCATTTCCGAAGGCACAGCTCGGACAGGTCGATTTTGTATGTTTGTTTTCCATCTTTTTTTTTAATTGATTTTTCCCCCACCACCTTACAAGATATGACGTCATCGATATTTTTTCAAATGAAAAGGGTATGTTTTTATATCCAAAATTGAGAGCTCATATTTTTCTGACTTCAACCATATCACATAGTCATATGTAACACTTCAAGTTACGGTATACTGAGTATAAAGGAAAGTAGCATTCATATTTCTCAACATTCATTCAATTATTTATTTTGCAATGAAAATATCATAAGTAAGAAGTAAGAATAAACAAATAATAAATTCACAACAAATGCTCGAACTGAGCTCCTTGGGTTAGTTGACAATATCCAAGACGTCTGATGAATTCTTGGGTTACGTTTGACAACATCTCTGGTGTAATTCACTGGACTTCAGTTTGAATTATGTCTTTGAGGTCTTCCGAATTGGTAGGTCGATCTATGTGAGTTAAATCTGGAGATCTAGCAGGCCATTCAGTCTAACCGCTTCGTCCAATCCAGCGATTGGAAAAGGTTTCATTGAGAAAATATCTAACCACTCGAGCATAATGTGGACCTGATCCATCCTGATGGAACCAAATAGTAGAAACAATTTGACCATGTTGATTGATGTTACAGTTAAATATGGAACTACATAAGTTTGTAACATTCCCATATAATTTCCACCCGTCACAGTACCGTAAAAAAAATGGTCCTATAGTGGTATTCACAAGAATCCCAGCCCACAAAGTAACTTTTTGGGGATATTGGGTAAAAGCATTCATCGTACAATTGGGATTTTCTGGTGCCCAATAATGACAATTAAATTCAAAACCATTATTTTGATTTCATACTTCTTGCATAAGTTCGCAGATCTCCATGCGTCAATCGAAGTTGTCTTCGTTGAGTTCATGAATAAGTTTAACTTTATATGGATGTAATTTGACTTTTCTTAGATTTTTCTGCACAGCACCACGACAGATCTCATTGGTGTCACATAAAGTTGTAATTGATTTTCTTCAATTCCAATTCAATTGAGTGTTTTCGGCAACGGTAGGCCTGTCACTCTTAGGCTCACTCCTAACATTGCCAATCTCATTGAAGTCATGTAATATTTCGCTAACCGTTGATTTGCCTATTGGTTCTCGATCAGCATATTTGTCATTGAAGATGTCGCATACTTCTTTCACGATCACCGTAACCTAAGATCATACAAACTTCTATTCGCTGTTTTACTGACAGCACCATCGTAATTTCAAATAATTTCTTTAAGGGTAATATTTTTCAGAAAGGTCTTCAATGATGACTTATAAATCGATATGCTACACAACGAATTAATCTGATGCAATGCAATGCAGTGGTAACTAAAAACTTGTTGTCTGGTTGCTAAGGGCTTTCAAATGTTTTCATAGCCTAATCAAGTTTGGCAATATACTCGTACTAACTACTGAGTAATGGGGAACACGCATGATTTTATTTTGATTTTTTTTTGTTTCAGTTCAGTCCTCAGATATTATATTTTGTGAAAATGATTTCTCAAATTTAAATTTTTTTCAAATTTTCTAAATTCGATTAGACCTTCACTTGAGTAACTTTCCCCAAACACATGCTCAACCTAAGGGTTTTCATGGGCGTTTCAATATTCATTTGTATGATCTTGTCAAACTGCTTGTATATATTTACTTATTATTATTGTTACTTACTATATTTACTGACTACTTATTATAAATATTTACTACCTACCCTACCTATACAAATTAATATATTACATTAATAATTGTGGTTGTTTTAGGAATATCCATAAACGATACCATTCCTTACAACCCAAACATGAATTCAACTCACTTTCAATGTGATGTTCCACTAACAATTGGAAATACTATTATAATAAAAAGAGTTGTACAATATATAATCGAAGACAGATTGAATTATAGTTGACAGTTCGAAGCAACTAGCGGTGAAAGTTTGAACTGTGTGAAGTAACGATGCATACGTCCATCAGAGGCGCTAGGAGTACGTTTTTGGATGTGATGAGGAAACTGGCGTTTTCAATTTCAAATTATTGAAAACATTGACCATTTTTTCAATTTCTGAGTTTGTTGCTGAGGTTTCTAGGTGTTAATCTTTATGTGTAAATCAAAATATTCTCGAAAAGCGGCACGTGCGTGTTCCCCATTCTACATTCATCCATTCCTCATTTATTGCGAAATAAATAATGAAAAAAATCATCAGGATGGAGTAGGTCCACATTATGCACGAGTGGTTAGATATTTTCTCAATGAAACCTTTCCCAATCGCTGGATTGGACGACGCGGTCAGATTGAATGTCCTGCTAGGTTCCCAGATTTAACTTCCATACACTTTTTTCTCTGGGATACTCACGAAGAAAAGTGTACATAATTCGACACACCAATTTGGAAGACCTTGAAGAGAGAATTCAAACTGAAATTAAACGAATTATACCAGATATGTTGTCAAACGTAACCCAAGAATTCATCAGACGTCATGGATATTGTCAACTAACCCAAGGAGCTCGGTTCGAGTATTTGTTGTAAATTTATTTGTTTATTTTTACTACTTACATTGCAAAATAAATAATTAAATGAATGTTAAAAATTATGAACAGTGGTTTCCTTTATACTGAGTATACAGTAACTTGAAGTGTTACATATAACGTAGGTATGTGGTATGGTAGAACTCAGAAAAATATGGGCTTTCGAATTTTAATATAAAAATATACCCTTTCAATCTAAAAAAATATAGGTGACGTCATATCTTGTAAGGTAGTGGGGAAGAAATAAAAAAAGTGGAAAATGATTAACTCGTAAGATAATGGAGTATTTACACACTTTATGAACGCACAGTATGCAAATAATAGAATTTTCCAAGAAGAATATTTGAAGACCAAATGCATAAAAAATCAATTCGACAAAACTAACATTCAATTGTATGATGCCACAGAACAATACTCGATTCAATTCCCTTACATTTGAGCTTGTTGACGGGAATTTTACCTGAAACAAACTGAACGAGACACCCTAAGCGAATTAATTCCAGAGCACTAACAACCATGATTTGTCCAATTATTACATTGTTTCGGTGATCAATTTGATTGGGTAACCTATTAATGCCAAACACTGTGGCCATGTTTATGGCACACGTTTGTACTCATATGAAGCGTTCAAATCGGTTGTCGTATATTGTTCCATCTATATTTTCTATTTCGTTTTAATGAAATATGTTTCAAGTATATTCTGAATAGAGCATGAAAAATGTGTTATTCCCCAAGACTGCTCTCTCCTGCTTTCTTAATAATAGGTTCATGCTGAGTCGAATATACATTAGAAAACTACTCCCTTGGTCAATGCATCGACGAACATCGAATTACATCTGATGGATAATTATGCCATATCCCACAAGATTAGTTCGCAACTTTCCGTTGCGGAATGGATAAATACTAATAATCTTAGTCGTGCTGATCATACAGATCATATTTGAACACGGTATTCCATATAGGCTGTTTCTAACACAATGGCAAAATTTCACACTTTTCATTTTTAGACTCGCCTTCCACACAAGTTTGTGATGTTCAAACAAAAAGTGAAGTTTTATTATCGTAACCTACGCAGCAAATCTATTGCACCCATGAAGGAATAAACAAGATATTGAAGTATACTATTATACCGTCTTATTTCTGGTGGGGGAGTTTATTTCGATTTTATCGGACCCTATTTAAGAAATAGTGTCACAAATATATGAGTTTCCGTATTCCAGCTCAGCATTGGATGAACTTCCCTATGAAGTTTTTCTGCTAACCAAAATATTCACTTATAATCTCATGAATTTTTTGAAAATTATCACGAGTCGCGAAGCGACGAGGGATAATTTTCTTTGAAAATTCATGTACGAGACAAATTTCCCGCAATTAATTCAAGCACGTGGGGGATTCGGTAAGAAAATTATATACCGGAATTATATTTAAATAGAAAACATTAAGTGAATATTTATTTTGACGTTATTCACAAATAAATGGAAGGCTGTGTGTAATGGGAGTTTTGGGGGAGATTTTTTTCTGATTTTTCCCGTTACATAGTGAAATAAAATATATGATATCAGATGAACTATCATGTAAAATTAATTGATTTCATACAATTTTCTTACTAGGTTTCAGGAAAATGTTAATATTGACTAAAAATGAAAGTGGATACGTTCGTATTGCGGGAGATATTTTTTTATTTTCCCCGTGCCCTAGTAAAATAAAATATATAATATCAGATAAATTTTTATATAAAATTGATTGTTTTCATACAATTTTCTTACTAAAAAAAAGGTTTTGGTTTTTTCCCGTGCCCTAGTAAAATAAAATTTATAATATCAGATACATTATTATATAAACATAATTGATTTCATATCATTTTCTTGCTAGGTTTCAGGGAAATGTCAATATTGACTACAAACAAAGGTGATATACAGCAAAAAATATATAACTATACCTATACATATATACTTGAATATTTTTCATATTCTTTTAGGTTTAATTCTAAGAAAAATTAATATTAGAGGTGATAATTTGTTTTTTAAATAATTCAGGAAATCGGAATATTTCATTCTTGATTCTGAATAGAATGTTGTTGGCGTATGTTGCCGGTTAAAAAAATATTTTTTAAAGTTAGCCATGGATTTGACATTCACTACTCCTGTCAATCAATATTTTATTTGTGGCATTATAAGTTCCTCATAACATTGTATACAATCATAAGTTGGTAAAAAAGTGATAATAAAATGAACTTTCAATGGTATGAAATGTGTTCCTTTTTCAAAGAATCACAGCACATTAATATGTATAGTTATTCTAATCCCAATTGAAACGGCAATAAAAATAAGAGCACTACGAGGACTGTTCATATGCACTGCCCAACAAATGGAAAAATGTATATACTACCAGTGTTTTTACTTTCAAAGCGTTCCTGGTACAATCATAAAAAAGTTCAGTCGTGTGGAAGAGAATTCCTTCTCGAAACTTTTTATGTCGGTTCAATTGAGATTAGAAATACTATACCATGAAAATTTAAAATATCTAACATACCTAGTGGAAGAATCTGGATTGAATCCTGAGCAAGAAAACTTATTTGAACGGATTGGCAACATTCTGCGTGATATTGTGCCTTCTTTTGGACACGAATCTAATACTCAAAGAAATAAACTGGTGTCTCAGTATTATTTTTATTTCATGAAACCCAGGCATATTGTTGAAAAAACACCGGTTCTGTGTTTTATTCACCAGGTAGGTAGAAGTGGAATTTTTAAGAATTTAAAATCAATTAATGATATTATAGAATGCACCTTGATAAATTGTTGTAATATTTCCAACTTATAAAGTAAGAAAATAAAAAATATTGTCAATATTATTTCAATATTATTTTTGTCTAATTATATGGTAGCTGTCATGTGCCGGGAAATTTCCACTTGATAATTTTACGTCTACATGATAATGAGGATGAAAAATTTTCATAAAATTTGCTGGTTACCATTGTAACAATGTCGAAATGAGGTATCTGATTGGTTGAAAATGACTGGTATAAAATTTTCAGAATAAAAACATTGTATTGAGCAGAAACATTTCCATTCCATATCGATCTCCTGGTGCAATTCATTTTATGGGGAATTAATTTGGTAAATATTCAGTACTCGATAACCCCCACAATTTATCGGCAGTGCACCAATTAACGGTATAATTTTCGATATAACATGGTGTGATAGTGGGTGCCGATAATGGGAACTCTAAAATCAATCATTGATTCTATCATCGGCAAGGGTGCCGGTTATACTCTCTTGAAATCTGATCGAATAATAAGATTCCCATCTGAATGTCATAAAATTTAAGGCATCTGTACTGCTCTCACATCATTTACCGTCCCTTTGAAAAATACGAACCCTCGATGGTTTGTAATCGAAAATCAGTATAGAAAGTTCTATAATTGTCAGTTTTTGTCTGAGATGTTGTGCTTGTCGTATAGCTTAAGGACCAGTGGAAGTTTCAAATATTTTTTCCAGTATCGACTATATTGATAGAGACTAAAATTGTGTTCCATTATTATTTTGTAGGTGTAATTTTTCATATAACATGGTGTGATAGGCTGTATCAAGTAACTTTCAGTAATATAGTGGGTGCCGATAATGGGAACTCTGAAATCAAACAATGATCATCATCATCGGCAAAGGTGCCGGCTATAATGTCTTGAAATCTTATCGAATGATGAGATTCCCAACTGAATTTTATTAAATCTAAGGCATCTGTACTGCTCTCAGATCATTTACCGTCCCTTTGAGAAATACGAACTTGTAATCGGAAATCAGTATAAAAAGTTCTATAACTCTCAGTTTTTGACTGGGATGTTGTGCTTGTCGTATATCTTAAGGAACAGTGGAAGTTTCAAATATTTTTTCCAGTATTGACTATATTGATAGAGACTTGAATTGTGTTCTTTTATTATTTTGTAGGTATAATTTTTGATATAACATGGTGTGATAGGCTGTATCAAGTAACTTTCAGTCATATAGTGGGTGCTGATTATGGGAACTCTAAAGTCAATCAATGATTCTATCATCGGCATGGGTGCCAGTTATAGGTAAAACGCATGTGTTTGAATCCTCAGTGCTTTTTTACCTGAAACCATAGTTATACCGGTTATAGTGTCTTTCCTTATGTTACAAATAGATGAAATATGCGAAAGACCAATTTTCGGCACCCCATTTGTTAGCTATATATTTAATTTTGCTGAAGTATGTGTGCCGATATTCGAAGCATTTCTAAGCCGGTGATTGGTGTTTGTCTTTTCAGCTAAAAGAAGACATAGACAAAAGAAAAGAATCCAATATTCATCCGAAGCTTTAAACAATGCTGTTGAAGCTATTCGGGCAGAATTGCCTTTCAAGACGACCAGTAAAGTATATAAGGTGCTCAGATCAACCCTTCAAGATAAAATTAATGGTTAAACTTATCTGAACAGAAAATCTGGTCATGATACAGTCCTCGCCCAAGGAGAAGAATTGATGTTTGTTACGTGGTTGTTTAGAATTTCAGATTATGGATTTCCCGCTTGATAGTGTTCAGATTTCAATCAAACAATAACCAAGAATTTTACAGACGGAACACCTGGCGAAAGTGGTATGAATTGTTTCTGAAACGACACCCTGAAATAACCAAGAGGATTTCATAGAATCTAACATGTTCGAGAGCTAACCTTACCAAGAAGGGAATTTGTGATTGGTTCAAAAAAGTGAAGAGCAATTTGAAAGAAACGAACACAATTAATATATTACATGATCCAATTCGCGTTTTTAAGTGCGGAGACACCTTCTCCCTCAGCCCCAAACGAGACAAAGTGCTGGTTAAAAAAAGGGACAAAGATTGCCTAGCAACTCTAATATCATGTAGTGCCTCTGGTAACATTCTTCCTCCCATTATTGTATATGAGTACAAGAGGATGTCAGTTGTTGATGAAGTTTCAGAACAATGGGGACTGGCGAAATCTTCTACGAGTTTATTGCTAATGTTTTTTGTCCTTGGGTAATGGCGGCAAATATACAATTTCCTGTTATGCTAGTTCCAGACGGTCATACCTCGCATCTAACTTTGGCATTTTTGGTGTATTTTGTTCAAAAGTGAATATAATTTTAATATCACTTTGCCCCAACGTCACCCATATTCTACAACCTTGAGATGTCGTAGTATTCCGTCCTTAAAAAATGGAATGGAAAGAGAGTATGTGTCGCTGGAGAATAATGGACAAAAAATCACCAAAGATATATTTGCTGTTATTCTTCAGACAACATTGCAGAACATTAATATTTCTCCTGATATAATTAGGAGTGAACTCACAACTTGAACTTTGAATGTTCAAAACATAAAATAATCAAAATATTCCAAAGAACATCGGCAAGAGGTTGCTAGGACACCTCCAGATCAAGGATAACCTCAAGATCAACATGAATCCCGTAATAAAGTATCAGAAAAAGCCCTTAGTAGGAATTTGGGACAGAGAAATTCCTAGTAATATTCTTCTCTCTTTCAAATTATCAAGGATTGTTTGGGAAGGAGCTATAGAGCACACAAGCTCTTTAAGGTTTTGAAAAAAAAAGTAATAGTGATAAATCAGAGACCTCGAATGATTTGTGATTGAAATGACACTGATGATATAGATATCACCAATTTTATTAACACAGACAATCTGACCATTCCAATAATATTGGCCATTTTCAATGTGAATTCCGATCAAATTCCGAATGCTACGGTAAAGGAAATTCTAGATATAATTTATATGAATGAAGATAGAGCTAGTGAATCAAATGAAAATCGTTTGCCGATAGCCCAAAGACATGTGGAAAAATACATTGAACAAAGCGAAACTACAGTGCCAGAAACAGAAAAATATAATGAAATTCATTGAGAATTAGGAAGAAAGGATACACCAGAAGGATCTTGTACTGTAAACATCTCATCCATACCTACACGTTTTAAAAAATAACAATTTTGGCCTAATAATGAAACCAGAACTGTTGAACGGAAACCAATAGGAAAAGTTCCTTCTGTAGCTACATCTTCTCAGTGGCAGTAGTACTACAAAAAGAAAAAAGAAAAAGAACAAGAGGAAAACTTAAAACTCAAGAAAAAAAGGTTTCAATATGGAAACTAAAAGGAAAACATAAAAACCAATGTTATTGGCATTGAGCGTGTCAATCTAAGGAATCGTAATTCAGGTGATTCTATAGTAACTAAATGACTCAAAAATAGTTTTTTTTATAAACAATAATATACCTTCTACTTCTCCAGAATCGGAAGAATCATGGTCATGCTCTTTATGCCACACTGACAGAAATATCGATATGCGTCTGCTTAGAACTTGTCTTCGATACTTCCACGAAGAATGTATGGAGGATAGAAAATTACAAAGAAAATTTCTGTTGCCCAACTAGTACCTAATGTTCGACTGGTATTACTATATTCAGTGCGGCTTTTGATAGTCCTTCCCCCTGTTAACTTTTGAACGGTTCGACGAATACCAATGAAAAAAAAACATACTGAATGATATCACCAAGACTAATTTTTGAAATGAAAGGCATTGTGATTGCTCGATAGATGGCGCTGGAGGGAACATCAACTTAAAAGTTTCAAATAGCATGGGGGTCAAGTGACACATCTCAATTCTCTTTTCAGAAATCTAGTTCTTTTTTTCAATTTCGTCAATATGTTTTTTCAAAATATGCATTTGGAATGTCAGGTATAAAGAAATTTCGAATGCATATTGTGAAAAAACGTATAACGAAATTCAAAAACAAATAGAATGGATGAAAAGATAATTGAATTATGTTTTCAACGATGTGCCACTTGACTCACCATACTATTTGAAATGTTCAAGTTGATGTGCCCCCCTCGCCATCTATCGAGCAATCACAGTGTCTTCTATTTCGAAGAGTAGTATCGGTGATATCATTCAGAATAGTTTTGGTCCCGTTGTTCTATGTCGTAGCGATCAAAAGTTGACGATGAGAGGTGAAGGAGGGGAGGCTATGAAAAGCCGCACTAGCAATTGTGATTCCGTAGAACAACCATGGTAGAAGAACAATTACCTTTTCAACGATGTGCAAATCGACCTCTATGCCTTTCGAAATTTTCAAGTTGATGATCCCCCAGCGCCCTCTGTCGAGTAATTGTAATGTATCTTCTCTCAAAAAGTAGGACCGGTAATAGCATTCAATAAATTTCATGTCCCATTGTTCCACATCAAACCGTTCAAAAGATATTGTGGTAACGGTACCATTCAGATCCGACCTTATATTTGACATTTCGAATGCATATTGTGAAAAAACGATTGGAATAAATAAAAAAAAATAAGATGGTTGAAAAGAGAATTGAATTATCTTTCACCGATGTGCTATTTGAAATTTTCAAGTTGATCCGCCATCTATCGGGCAATCACAATGTCTTTCATTTCAAAAAGTTGTATCGGTGATATCATTCATATCAAAAACGTAGTTTTGTTTTCATTGCTCTACATCGAACCGTTACAAAGTTAAAAGGGGAGGGGGGGAAGGGACTTTCAAAAGCCGCACTGTATATTCTCTTCGGCTTGATTTATTTCACATCTCATTTTCAAATTATGCTCCGTCTATTTTTTTTTCAATTCAGCTATTTCAACTATGCCGATAATAGGTTATATGAGGTGCCAAAAATTAGAACTTCATTAAATTTTAGGGTGCCAGTAATGAGAAGATAGTACGAGTTTGACTTTTTCTCTCATAATAGATAGATAGATAGATATATTTATTTGAAGCTTTCTATTTAAACAGTTGAAAACTCAAGTCGGACAATAATATACAATATAAACAGAAGTCAATTATAACTAAAAATCCTTCCTAGTAAAAGTGACTACAACATGTATTGGAAAAATTTTTATGAATATATAAATATATCACAGTCATAGGTATAAGATAGATTGAGAATTTTATTCAGCTGTAGTAAAATTATTTCTCCATGAATTCTTGTCATGAATATGGCTCGATGTCACACAACAGATCAAAAACATGTTTCTCAAAAATTTGTCTTGAGCGAGCTTCTCTAATGATTAACGGTAAATTGTTATAGAATTTATTGGATGCATAATGTGGCCCTTTCTCTGTATTTGTTTTATCGTACACAAAAAGTACACACACATATATGTAAATGGCATAAACGGTAAGCATTTTGATACATCTGAAAGTATTACGACAAGAATCTGTATATTTCATATTCAACATAGTCTTCAATATCCGTTTTTGCATGATAAAAATTCGTTCTAGTTGGGTACAAGTATGAAACATGAAATGAAAAATGATATGGATGGAAATTCAGCAAGTATGAAAAATGAATTAAAAAATGAGATAAAAGAAAACTCGATATCCATATTTCAGAAAGGGATAAACAATCCCATAATATGCCGTTTTCAGTGCATCTATTTTTAAGTGACTTTTCAAAATTCTAATTGCATAACATTTACTTGCCAGTTTTTTTGTGAGATTTTCAATATGTATTCCATAGTTTAATTCGTCATCTATATAGATTCCTAACAGTTTTGTACTGGTTGAGAAAGATATACTATCGTTTCCGAACTGAATATTCTCCGGGAAGGTGATATTATTGTGGACAGTTTTAAAAATTATGCAGTCTGTTTTAGCGGCGTTTATTAATAACATGTTAGTACTAAAATATGTTGAAACTTCAGAAAAGTTATTTAAAATTGGGTTCTCCAGAGTAAGGTGTCTGTTAATGGGTAGAATGACATTGGGTAGAATGACAGGCTGTTTCATAATTGATCCTGAAGGGCGATAATCCCTGGATGATTTTGAGAAAAAATCTTCATATGAACATAGGTCTGCAACCGCTTTATTTCTGAGATTTCTTGAAATTTAACAAAAAAATCAGTTCTTTCCTAATATCTCTGGAACCGCTTTGTTTTTTTTTAATTTTAGGACATGCAAAGTACGCATAAAAATACATTTTTTCCATGATAAAAGATTTTCGAATTTTCATTAGTGGTGTGCCTGTTAACATACCCTGCCATATTTTTGATCAAAATAATGATACGCCACTGTCTTTATTCCAAATAAATATAATTTTTTTATTTGTCCTCTATCTTCTCTTAAAAATTGTCTTCTGCCTTTTTTTCGTACGGCAAGCGGTTCTTGAGTTAGAAATTAAAATGCATTCATTTGCTTGTCCTTATGCGAAATCAGCTGTTGAAGAGTAGTAGGATTACCTTGTGGGCTAGAAACATCTATTATGCTAAGAACACATTTCGTTGTTTTCAACATAAACATTTCTGACACTTCTTTACCTGGATACGTGATATTATTTACGTTATAAAAACTTGTTTATTAAAAAAAAACATGGTAAATTTTAGAAATACCGAATTAGCGGACATGCATTACTTGTATGGGCTTGCTGACGGATACGCATATGAAGCCAGGCGACTGTATCAAAAGCCCTTCCCAAATAAAATGGTTCCTGATGCTCGAACGATTTCAAGCACCCAAAGTTATGTGAAACAGGAAGTTTTGAGCCAAATTATCATTTGAAAGGAGCACATCGGACTGCAAGAACACCACAATTGTGGAGTTGACGAAAATCCTGAAATAAGTACGAGGCAAGTTGCCAATAATTTGGATATCGCCCATATTCTAGTATGGAGGATTCTTCATGATTATTTATTATATCTATATCACATTCATCGGGTTCAGGCTCTACTTCCTCGAGACTTTCCATCACGAGTGAATTTCTGCCAATGGTTTCTCCAAAAAGTTACCGAAAATCCTTTACAGGGAAATTTTATTCACGGTCGAAGCTAGTTTTATTGAAAACAGAATCAGAAATTTTCATAATAATAATTTTTGGGCCGAGGGAAATCCGCATGCAATCGTGGAATCTCATCATCAGGAGCAGTTCTCATTGAATGTCTGGGCTAGAATTATTGGAGATCACCTAATCGGACCTTTTTCTTTCCACGCAGATTGAATGGACAGAATTATCGCCGATTTCTTGAAGATAATTTGTCGATTCTGTTGGAAGATGTACCTATTTTAATGCGAAATCGCATGTGGAGGTGGAGTATGCACGATGGTACACCTGCTCATTTAGTGCTCTGGCACGCGAATATTTAAACCAAAGCTTCCATAATCGCTGGATAGGTCGTGGGGGAACAGAGTCATGGCCAACTAGATCATCAGACCTAAACAGTCCTGATTATTTTCTTTGGGGACATCATAAGACTCTGGTGTACAGTCAACCAATTCTAACTGAGGAAGAATTGCGAAACCGTGTTTCCTGAGAAGCAATATGGAATACTCTAGGAATTTTCCAAAGAGTACGCGATTCAATGAGAAGGAGGGCTGAAGCGTGCATACTTGCAAGAGGCGAACATTTTGAACAGCTAATTTGATTTTGGTATTTTTTGTTCATAATAGTTATGTTTTTTAAAATAAAAAATGTACTCATTACAAAAACTGAATAATAGTTACTATAAAATCATTAAAATCTTGCCAAGATCCTTTGGTTACCACAATTGTGGAATTAGGACTAAGAGAAAAATCGAATAGGGACAAGCAAATGAATGTTTTTTATTTTCTAAATCGAAAACCGTCCGCTGAATGAAAAAAAAGCAAGAGACCATTTTTAGGAAAAGATAGAGGACAATTACAAAAATGAAATTTTTTTGGGAAAGAGACAGTGGCGTATCATTATTTTGATCAGAAATATGACAGGGAATGTTAACAGAGACGCCACTGATGAAAATAATGGAAAAAACATATTTTCATGCGTATTTTGCATGTACCTATATTGAAAAAAAGAAGCCAAAGCGGTTTCAGAGATATTGGGGAAGAACTGATTTTTTTGTTAAATTTCATCATCCTGTATCTCAGAAATAAAGCGGTTTCGGACCTATGTTCATATGAAGAATTCTCCTCAAAATCGTCCAAGGATCAGGATCAGCATTCAATTATGAAACACCCTGTATATTGCTCCATAGAGGTTGATACAAAAATAATTATTCATACCATCTTTTCATAACTGTGTTCGATAAAATTTGAAAAATATATGTATTTACTTCAACTGATGTATTTCTCACAGATTGTTTTATTTAGCGCCAGTTCTATCTTTAAGGTGCCCATAATTGGAGTTCCTACCTTATATTTTTTTCCAATTCTCACATATTCTTCACTCTGGATGGTTTTGGACATATTCCCGGACAAATAACAGAAATTATTTGTTTTCTTACTTTTCATGGATATAAGGGAACAAAAAAGATATGTTTTTGTTATTCTGAAGCTTGTACCGGATTTGAGATGTAAAAAAAAATTAGAAAAAAGTCAGTTGATATTTTCTGAATACTAATATTATTCATAGTATTATTTATTCGCATCCCTTCCAATACAAAAATAATTATTAATACCATCTTTTCATAACTGTGCTCGATAAAATTTCAAAAATATATGTATTTACTTCAACTGATGGATTTCTCACAGATTGATTTATTTAGCGCCAGTTCTATCTTTAAGGTGCCGATAATTGGAGCTTCTACCTTATATTTTTTTTCTAATTCTCACATATTCTTCACTCTGGATGGTTTTGGACATATTCCCAGACAAATAACAGAAATTATTTGTTTTTTTACTTTTCATATGCAAGGATACATTGGATATGAGGGAACAAAAAATATATGTTTTTGATATTCTGGAGCTTGTACCGGATTTGGGATGTAAAAAAAATTGGAAAAAAGTAAGTTAATATTTATTGAATACCAATATTATTCATAGTATTATTTTTCCACATTCCTTCCATATTACTGAATCTGTAATTCGTTAACGCAGGTTGCAGTATTGTTGGGTATTTTCTTCAAAGAATATATTGACAACATCTATGAATCATGCCCTTCTGGTTTCTTAGATTCCTGTTTACGATGTTTGGCAATGAAAATGATGGAATCTGGAAAACATTAGTTGATTTATATGGTGGAGCATAAATATTTTCTCTATCAAACATATATAATGAAGTAATGAAAATATGAAAATGGGAGCATTTCATATAAACATATCTTGAACTGATACTGGAAAATAAAAGTGTTTTCCATCCAGCCAGATCTAGTAGACTTCAATAGGCTCCGATGACGACCCCCTCCAATGGTAGTGGCTGATTCCCTAAGTGACTCAAACTTTGATCTGACAGACAAATGGAGACAGAAATGGGAAAGCGAAGCATCTGCCGACTGCAGAACACTCAAATGTATCGTGAAGAAGCCAAGAGCTTGTCGCTCATCGTGTTTTTTTCTTCCACTATTTCATCTGTCATTCAAGCTCGCCAACCTAAACAAAACCGATGTGTTGATATGTGGCAATGGAACCGCATACACTTTGTTTGATTCCTAGAATGCACGTTTGTCAGTGGTCATAGAAATTGCGGAAAACAGAAAACAAGCAAAACCAGTAGTGGAATAAACGGGACATGTACATTTTATTTTGTGATCTCTTATTTGTTTTTCCTTTCAACTATGATGATACTAAACTCCCTCTGTTAGTATTGGAATCAACATTTATAATTGAGGTATAAGTTTGTATATCATGATATTGTTGGCAAAAATGTAAAACGTTTCTGATTTCAAAAAAGTGTGGGAATCGTTGTGAGAAGAAAACAGGTAGATACCAGGTCTAAGAAAGAATAAAACCAAATCCAATGGAACCAATCTCTATGGTTTTCGCAATGGTGGTTCTTTGACTAGAAAAGGGATCAAAAATCAAAGATTTTTATTAATTTTGTATAGTTTATGATTACCGATATTCCTTTCAGGAGCTGTCCCAATTTCACTTCATTTCCTGAATGTACGTGAAGCATAGACTGTTTTTCCACAAATGATGTCTTTTAAGAATTTTCAGGGTATTCTATTCACATACCCATGGACATACATGAAAATACATTTTGTGGAGTTATTCCCCCATTGTGAGCTACAACTCAAATGTAAAATTGGTATCTCTTTATAATTCATGGTCAATACGAAGAAACTTATAGAATCGCAACAATCGTTGAAGTTATAATAATGTGAAAAAAAAGTCATTCTATAACTTGTGAAAGAAGTCATACCCCACAATGTTTATTTCCTTGTTAAATAGGGATGGTATATGTTTCGGACCTTTAAAAGTCCATCATCAGCCAAAAAATTCCAATATTCAAAAAATCTTACATTTTCAATTTTCACTGACGAGGAACAAACTCTCCTAAACCAAGGTTTGAACTACAATTCGCACGAACATAAACATTCTACCGATTATAAATTATTAGCCGTTGAATGTGTAAGAACAATTGAGAATTTCAATCTACCAAACAAAAACTTGATCAGATGTGATTTATCCAGAGCAAAAAAAAAACAGTTTGTTGTCGAAAGGCTGAACACGTATTTACTTTCATTTCATTTTATGTTGTAATATCCATTATGCTTTTGTGTCTCTTGAGAGATGGAATCTCACCCCAATTTGACAATTGAAGCTCTGATGATGGCAAATAGCCGAAAGCGCTCAGCTTAACCAAGCTTTGTAATTAAATAAAAAATTATACACTGAAAAATACTTCTTTCTCAACCTTCCCTTTGAATTTCTCTTTCGCCTTCTGGAAATAGAACTGTACAATTAATATAAACAAAATTCACAGGATTATTCAGTTTCAACCAAAGCTGATACAGGCAATTGTCAAGTGATCTTGTCTAAACCGGACCACTTACATAAAGTTCATAATTTCCTGAATTCCAAAAATTTCCCAAAATTAAACCAACTTAAAATATGTGCTTGGGAACAATCCTTTCCTATGGTTTCTCTAAGTTCAAATTGATTCCTATGAATACTTCTACCCCTAGGTTGTATGGTTTACCTAAAACACACATACCTACCTGAAATTCCAATACGTACTGTTGTGTCGTTTTGCAATTCGCTACGCCAGTTTCTGAACTAGCTTATTGGCTTGATTATCTGATCAGGATTCAACTGGTTTTTGTAACCCTCTTTCAATGAAGAATTCTTTGGAATTAACGAACAAAATAATTGAATATTATTATTTCACAAAATTTTCTATTACTTTCATTTGACGTCTTTAACTTGTTTTCTAGCATCCACCCCCCTGATTAGTGTATCATGTTGGTCCGGAACCTTTTATTCCAATCCAACATACAATGCTCACATCCTTTGAATATTTGCAAAATATTAAACTCAGTCCATAGTCAGAAAATGTTTCAGTTCAATTCATTTTTTTTCAACGAAATACAGGTCTATCTAGGTTCTCACACCTCACATCTACTTTCATACTTCAATATTTATGAGCAACCTAGAAAAACAACTTGAACATTTTCAACATTTTGATAAAATAGTTTTTTGGTATCGATATGTTGACGAATGTATTGTTTTGTTTGATGCCCCCCTAAGTGATGTCAGCGTACTTTTGAACTTCCTCAACACCATGGAATTAGGGAACAATAGCTCCTTAGCTTTCCTGGATGTACTTATCAACAAATCAAACAACATATTTGATTTTATAGGAAACCTACCCATACAGATATGGATATCTCATCCACCAGTTGCCATCCTGATGTTCACAAACATGCAGCTTTCAACTCCCTTCTTAACAGAATTTTCATTATTCCGATGTCAGATAACAATTTCAATAAGGCCCGGCATTTTCACCTCTGGTTATACTAGGATTGAATTAACCAACGGTTAAAATGTTTTTCTCTTCAACATGAATACCCCACAAGAGGTTATCTTGACGATGAAAGATAGTGACCAAAGTTTATCTTTCAGTCGCAGATGATTCCACATCTGAATCTATGGACATTCTGTTCATATTTCCAACAAATATACAATAAGCCTTCGGAGATATTTGGAAAATATGCCGATAATGCTCCGAAATTTTCTTTTGTTGTCTCGAATCAAGCAAATGAAAGCATAAACAACATCATGGCTCACGAAGCACCCAAGAATTGCTGCTACAGTCTCAGACTACAGGTTAGCTAGTACTGTATGCGCTAAAAACGAAGGGAAAAAATATATTCTGGATGTAAGCTCAAAATTGAATGTATCACCAGGAAAATATACTGCATCTTTCGCTATTAGATACCAAAAGAGAAAAACAAGCGATCGAGTCAAAATTGCTACCGACTAAAGCACGTGAAAATTTACTAGCCCGAAATAAAAAAGCCTCCAGGAAATCGATGGAGCAATCTGGAGGGATTCAGTACGAAACCAACTGTGGCATCAACTCTGGTGTAGAACACACAGAAGTTGTTGATTTCCGACTTCTGTCAAATATATTGCCAAACATTTCGTTACTGGTAGATAGGCTGCAATATCATCTTTTTCGATTTGGTAACTTCTACAAATAGCAGCAAAATTTGAAAATTTCACATGCAGCGTTTATCTCCATCCCTCTGAGCCGATTGATACTAATGTTTCCATGGTTACGGGATTGAAATATGTTGGGGTAAAACTGTATATCCATGGCAAAGAAGTAACGACGATTGCTCCTCGTGAAGCTCTAATTTATTTTCGAAAGTTTCTTCAATTTTCACCCAAGCAATGCATTCTTGTTGCTCATAATGCATCATTCGACTCCCCTCTTTCACTGCGACATATTATAAACAACGGTATGATTGGCAATTTTATAAATATCGCGAGGTTTTCGAATAGCTTGGCTGTAATGAAACAATTTTTGCCGGAACGAAAAGCAAAGGAATAATAACTTTTCAACAGAAAAGTAGACCGACGAAATACGGAACTGAAAAGTGAAAAATAAAATAAACCTTCTTAGTCTCAAAAACTAAGCTCCCAAACTAATGTTAGTAACTAATTTTGAGTCGGCGCCAAACGAACAATCAACGAAGATCATTAAATTACTTCAAAAAATGTATCAGAAAGTCACCGCGCAACTAGATGCCATCATTTCACGCCTTGCCTAAATATTTTGCTTATTTGTTTGGCACCGACTCAAAATTAGTTACTTACATTAGTTTAGGAAATTAGTTATTGAGACTAAGAAGGTTCATTTTATTTTCTACTTTTCAGTTCCGTATTTCGTCGGTTCAATTTTTTGTTAAAAAGTTGTTATTTTTCAATTTAATGTGGCTAAAAAAGAATCATTCAAATCGGATAACCCAGTACAAAGTTATGCCTGATAGAATCGGTTAATGCACCAAAATTCAGAGGGTGAACGATCGTTAATGGGCCAAAATTCAGAGGTGAACGATCAATATCCTCCATTTTGCTCCCTTAGGGGTGGCATTTTTTTTTTTCAATTTGAGATAGGACCAACTTTGAAGTACTATCCATTGAAAAAAAAATTATCATCGAAATCGGACTACCCCATGGAAAGATATGCGTGGTATGTTGGCTGAAATCTACTAATTACTACCTACTTAATTTTTGATCACTTCCAAAATACTTACTTACCTAGCTTACTTCAACTATTGACTGTTGAATAATATGATTATCTACTTTAACTATTTATTGTTATATAGTATAAATTATTTTTGAAAGTTATGGTTAGTTGATTTCATCACTTTGTATATAATTCCATCTTTTCATATGATGTAATTATTATTGTGACTGATGTAGGAGGATCTGTCAATGTCAACTACATATGTGTGCCACTGTTCACAAGTGAAAAATCAATCATCCTCTATTTTTCTACCCATAGGTATGGATCATTTCATTTCAAATTGGAATATGATCAACTATGAGGTATACCCTATATGATGAAAAAAGAATCATCCAAATCGAAGATCCCAGTACAAAGTTATGCCTCCTCCTTTTTGGTTTCGTCGGTGAAAAAAGTTTCGAATTGACAAGCTCTAGCCCGCGACTTATTGAATTTTGAATCGTCCGATCAATTCCATGAAGCTTTATTCGATGTTGAAACTCTTGAGAAGTTGTGCAATACTTCTGCCAGAAAACTTATTTTTTTGAACACCATGACAAAACTACTGTAACCAAGCTTGAAAAATTTGAAAGGCGTGATATCCGACAGTGTGAATAAAAAAATAGCAGGAGCCGGAATTCACCTATGAAATTTTAAAAGAGGAGTACTCGAAAAATGGTGAAATCAGAATAAAAACAGTATTGTCCAAGAAAACGATCTCAAATGAACCAAGGGTCACACAAGCCAAAAAAATCATCGAGAAAGTAGTTGAACACCTGAAAAACAGGCTTTAATTTTGTTTTGCAATAATTGCAACTTTTTGATTGAAAAAAATTATTTTTCAAGAATTATTTATGCATTGACTGTATATTTGGTTCAAATATAAATTGATGATATAAATTAAATTTGTGAATTTTTTTCATTTATTTTGAATCCAAGGAAAAAACCTTCCACATTCCCGGAATTCACAACGCGCCCACCAGTTCTCTGCCGCGTGCACTGTTGCCATTTCGTCACAGCTAGTCGTATCTGTCGAGCAAAATCAATATTTTTCATCCTGGAAACTGAACGGTAAAAAATAACAATAAAAAAAAATCAATCCCACCAGAGTACTCTATACACGAGTGGTTTTTTGAGCCGTTTAGCAACTATAATAAAAAATGTGAAAAAAGTCCTATCCGTTAACGTGGATTGATTTAAATATTTTTGAGTAGGTTCATGAAGGTTATGTTCACACCATACTGAAATTTCAGGCGATTCCTAAGATTTGCACAAAACTACAGAAATACCTTGATATTTTCTAAATATGTTGTTTAGGATAGTAGAAAACGTCAGCTGGTCCGCTATGTGATACACACGGACGCTACGGCGCCATGATTGTTGCAAACTAGAAGTTATTTTTATTTATCCGGAGATGATTCAAACTCAGTGAATTTGTTGTTTTAAAAATGGCAGTCGAAATGAGCTCAATCAGCTGGTTCTCCGGAGTGGGAAAGTTTGGTCAAACTAATAAAAATTAGAAGTGATACGAAGGGTCAGCTGACCGCATGCTCAATGGATCATTGGGTGTAAATTATTGAAGAAAAAACTGGTCAGCTGCTCGTGAGATGGAACGATACCTCGCAATCCATGAGGTACAATAAAAAATACCCGACCGGCTAGAGTAATAGAAAAATCACGCTAGCGTGATGGATTCTACATACATGATCTATAATATGTTTTATCGTATCATTGAAGATTAAGACATTTTTATCTGAAATCTTTATTAATAATTATTAACATCATAAACGTACCAAAACCTACATAAACCTTAGTTACTCATAATACATTAGTTACCAAAATTTAATACGTTAGTTACGAAAGCATAATACGTTAGATACCAAATAATATTAGAACTAGTTTTCATGAACATGTAATACAATATTTTGACAGTTTTCAAATTTGATGTCAATGTCAAAATCATGCATGATTTTAATGATGACTTTTTGAAATGCCAAAATGAAATGACATAAAACTTCGTTGCTTTTATTTTCGCATCGCCGTTGTCAATGATACGATAAAGCTTTGAATATTACTCGATTATTAGCGATTTAACACCGTCTCGGACATTGCGGGTGACTCAGCTGTCGCCTCGTCACCTAGCAATGTCCTCGACTATTATAAATCGCATAATAATCTCGTTATATTAATAGCTACTATATTTCAATACCTGAGGAAATTCGAAATAGATTTTGTTAATAATAATATAATTTAATAATAATGTGTTTTATTTAGTTTGACCAATACAATAATTATATAAGGCAACATAGATAAAAGAGTAAACTCAACTAAACAAAACGATGGGTAAGAATACATTAAACTTACAGTTTAGTATATATAGGTACATCTAATTTGATCAGTGAACCCATTAAGACCGTCAAGGTTGAGCATATATATGTATATGTTGTACATCTTTCATTCATCGTGTATATATATATATATAATTGTTTTTTTTTTTCTACATTTTAAAATTTTTGTTTTTTATTTTTTTTATTTTTTTGATTATTAGAATTCGAAATTCTTTTTAATGTCTTCGGCATCAAGAGTTTTTATATATCCTTCAAAGAGGGTTTTTGAGAATGATGGTGAGATTAATTTTCTTATATAGGTTTTATACATTTCTGGAAGAAAATTAAATAAATGAGGTGCTATAAATTGAAAATGTCTAGTTCCTATAGACTATTCAGCTGGGTTTGTTTGTACAAAATCTGTGGACTTACTTCTGGTTTGGTAATGGTGATCAAGTGTTTGCAAGTTAGAACGATTTTTAAATAGGTAAATTACCAAACTAAAAATATACAGTTGCCTCAAATTCATAACATTTGCTTCTTCGAACAGTAGCTCTGTGCTGTATTTCATATCTTTAAAATGAATAGCTTTTAAGATTTTTTTCTGGAGTTTCTCAACTTGTTCCGAATGACTAGGCATGGTTGCTCCCCAGCTAACAATACCGTATCTTAGACGAGATTCAACAAGTGTGTAGTATACTGTTTTGAGATTTGGTAAATGGAATATTTTTCTCAGTTGTTTAAATTTATATATTAAAAACCTCAAGATCTTAGCAATGTCTGACAAGTGGGCAGTCCATCTCAGGTGAGAATCTAGTTTTATTCCCAGATATTTTATTTCGTTTTTCAGAGAGATATCGATGTTATTAACAGTTATATTCTCATATGTAGGTTGAGTTATTTTCGTAGCTAGTAAAAGGGACGATGTATGTTTTCTTATGATTAAATGTTAGTATATTATGATTAAAAATGTCGAATATATTTTTTAAGTCAAATTCAATTTTATTTTTTGAGTCTTCAAATGTTTTAGCATTATATATTACAGCCGTATCGTCTGCAAATCCAATTTCCAAGAGAAGATATCATTTAAATATAAATTGAATAATATAGGCCCCAAAACAGTTCTTTGAGGCACCCCAATTAACACCAGTTTTTCAGTACTTAGTTCCTTTTCTATCCTTACCACCTGCTTTCTATGTGACAAGTAACTTTCGAAGAATTTATGTGGCAAGTCAGTAGATTCAACAAAATTCAACAAATTAAAAAATGACTCATCTGCTTTTGATCTTTTGGAAAACGAAAATATAAAAAAAGTCTAATTCAATGATGGTAATACCTCATTTCATCACAAAAAGTGAAGTGTGGCAAATAACTTTTCCATTTATTTTCCACAGCCCTTAATTTAATATTATTAAATTTTTTATTGATAATCAATAGTTTCTATCTTCAACAATAATTTACCATTTATTATTATTAATTTCATCATTCGTTATATTCAATAACAACTCAAAACTTTCCGAATTAATTTTACGTAATATTATTTCCAGGTTACATTTCATCATTGTGTCTAGCAAATTGATCAATAGATGTGAACATGCATCCTTAAATAAAATAATAACTATTTTTCTGATATTGATCGAGAATGCCTACTTTTTCGGAGCAACTTCAGACACCAAAATACGCTTATCTAGTATTTTAGTTCGTTGCTAAGCAATGAACTTTCCCGAAAACGTTCCGGAATTTTTTTTGCTGGCCTAGGCCGTCAAAATCGGTCCCTACCGGTTTTATATATACATTTAAGACAGTAAATAAATACACGCATACAACCAACTCATATAAGTTTCGTTTATCACAAATGAAGTTGGTTTATTCGTTTTATTATCGGGTATTTCAATCAAAAGCCTAAATCCAAAGTCTTCTATGTCATTCAAATTCAATTGATATACAAGAAAGAAGGGAATTTTGTGGCATAGTGGACAAATTATCAAATTAATAAATTAAGGAAAAAAAGCATCCTCAAGTGGGAGTTGAACCCACAACCTTATGATTTCTAGTCATATGCTCTACCGCTGAGCTATTCGAGGACAAAGGACATAAAACTTACAGAAATTTCAACAGAACAACAGAACGTGTAACTGTCACATAATATGTAATTACCAAAACTACTCACTCAAACGTGAAATTCATTTCCCAAGCATTCTTGTGAAAATTGCAAAATAATGGTAATAACTTCAACACGCATCCAAGTCCAAATATCTAGAAAACGGTTGCTTATAGCGACCAGGAGTAGCTTTTTTACGGAGATATGATAGAGGAATTGATTTTTTTACTGAAAAATGTGCTATAAGTACGCTCAAAAAAGTTATGGATCTACAAAAAAGAAAAAGACGTGTAGGTGGCGCCCCCCACAAGTGAGAGCAATAATAACATCAGGTTCGAATTCAACACCTCAGAAAACTCATTAATACCAATTTTTGTTCAATTAAGGTCGGTATTTCGAAAGTTATTTAAAACAAACGAAAATAAAAATAAAACTTTAACACCCTGAATCTTGGAAACGAAGCTTTTCCGGATATATATATATATATATATATATATATATATATATATATATATATATATATATATATTTGAACAATTCATATAGGAATATTGTGAGGAATCACCTCCTGAAGTTTGTCAAAGTACTTTTGAATTACTTTTGTCTAATTTTTTATGTTTATATTAATCCATACATTGAGGTAACCCTCTCCGTTTTAGCATATTGGTCTCCTTTTTTTGTGGCTGATGATGGACCTTCATAGGTCCTAAACATGTACCAACCCTAATAAAGAGAGGAATGAACATTGTGGGGTGTGACTAAGAGTTTTCTTGGAACATAGTAATTCTGTTCAAGAACAAATGGATTCCAGTATTAACTCACCTATAATTCTCCTCGGAATATTCTGATCTCGTTGAAATTGAGCACATGACTTCACCCCGTATTTGATATCGATGAAACTCCTCCTTGCGAAAAAGTTCCTTATTGCTGCCGGAATATACTTTGAATTGAGTTGTTTGGATGAAATTACCTTTTCCAATTGACTCAGAAATTCCGCCTGTTTCTCGAGCTTTTTCGCTCGACCCCTCCTGTGAAGCTCTTGAATGTCACTTACTGCCACACCAACCATGAGGTTCATCAAAACGATGCTCGTAAGAATAATGAAAAAGAGAAATATGAAACGCGACGTAGCGGGCAGAAGTGACGAGTTGGGAGCGGTCTCTGCGAATAAGTCGGAATATTCGAACTCCCCCATCATCATAACAGTCGTCTTCACCAGAGCCCTCCAAGGGTCACGAAATTGCTCAAAGTTGTGGAATTGAATAGAAAAGCTCAGGGTGAAGCCTATCAGAAGGCAAAAGAAAGCCAGTAGCACCTGAAAAAGCGGAAAGCAGGGATAATTCGACCCTTGAGAGTTGGTAGAATTGAATTTGTGGGTGTGAATGACATACATTAGAATGATAAAAATAATATTAATAAATTATCTTTATTTCCATTATGGAAAAAAAACAGTTAGAGTTCATCGAAATCACAATGTGAAATGCTTAGTGAATTATATGTAGAGACAAAAAAATTATTACTGTTTTCTTCGTAAGTCTTAACCTAATGTACACACATCAGACACTATACGAAGCTAGTGAGAATGAATTCAAAAAATTTATTTAGAATTTGGCAAATATGTACAAAAATCGTAATCCTACTATTTACAACTTTACACTCAAATATATTATAGATTCTTCCTATTCATATGATAGGGTTCAGGCATCCGACTTGTTCCTGCAAAAGAAATAAGGGAGCGAAGGGGATGTCTCCGTTTGGTGTTAGGCGGGGTAGGGGGATAAATACAGGGATAGGTTTTTTGAAAATTACTAGTTCAGCCGTCTCCCGCTCTCGTTTATAAGGTTGTTATCAGGGAACGTTTAATACGAGAATTGAGTTGGTTTTATAAAAGCTATGATTTTCGAAAGAATTGTTTGTGTTACATACTGGAAAATGATGATTCATGAAAACCAGTTTAAGGTGAGAATGAAAGATCTAACCCAACGTAATACGTCTTAGTACCTATTCGCTATTTTTAACCGATCACTAGTATAATATTCCTTTGATATTCAAATACTTGTCTTTTGCATCTAAATACTATATTCAAGTACTAAAAAACCTAGAAGGGAAATATTAAAATAATAACCCGATTACGGCAAAGCCGAAAAAGAAGGGTAATGATTTCAGCAGCCTATGTGTGTTTGTATTTTTGAATGTTCCACCGTAGCGCCTGAACTAAGATGCCTTAAAACCCTGGTGTATTCACTGATTCGATTGTGTTTAGATTTTTTGGGAGACAACAAATGAAAAACATTGAATTCTGCTTAGAACTTAATTAGTAGATGGCGCGGTTAAGGATTGTTTATTGTTTGTGTCACGTGAAATGTCAAACTTCAAACCTATGGAATTTTCTTTTTTCTGTCAACATTACCACATGCAAAAAATTGTGAATTGATCGTTTGCAAAGATTATAGTTCTACGAACAAAATCCCGCTCAGAACAGTTGGCGGGAGAATGAGATGAAATCCTCAAAACTTACTACAATGTTTACATCTGTCTGTCAAAAATAAGATTTTTCTTGAAGTCTACCTGGCGATTTTCCCAAAGTGATTTCTTCTCAAATGACTTTTTTGTCCACGAAGTAATGAGAAAAGGTAGGAGAGTGGACTGATGTCTCTAGATGATGAATTAACTTGAAAATTGAGGGGAATGGAAAATGTCCCCGATGACATTGTTCCATTAAACTTTCCGATACAAACTATCACCAAGGCATTTACTGCCCATCTCTGATGGAATATCACCTCTCTAACAACCTTCTGATATGAACAAAATCAGAGAGTTCTTTGTAGATATCATAAAATCTGTTAATGAAGTTGAGAAATCGATGAATCCTGGTGTGTGACAGTCTAGGCTGGTTCCAGCTATCTTGGAATGACTTCTCCGGAAGAGGTGAGCCCTACTAACACAGGTGAGGGGAGAAAACAATAATCTTAATGCTTCTCCTTTATTTTTCAATAACACCCCACCTGAGATAATCGGAGAAGGAGGGCGATCTAAACCAAGCAATTGTTGGGAAGAATAAGGCCCACTCCCAAGTTCGATAAGGCTAATGACTATGATTACGATAATTATCACTTTTCAATGAACACATGAATTTTCCAAGTAAGCGTGGACTTTTCATTCTATAAAGATATCTTGATTTAGGCTAGTGAATTCCGAACCGTCACAGAGGGTCCCATGGTTCTTTGGATATAAATATCCACTATATTTAGAATTTTCCAATACTTTCAGTCAGAAGATTGTAATCTCATAGGATTAAATGTATACAAAATATATATAATATAAAAAATAAATATAAAAATAATAATAAAATTATTTGACTTGCTTGTTACTAGATCCATTACAATCACGAGTTGAAAAAAATTATTACCATGGGCAAAGGTAGTTCAGAGAAGATTCAAATTAATTTATACATATACGAGTCATTTTACTGTAGTGGAGTAATATTAGATTGTAGCTCCAGAAAGTCAGGGGACTGTGGGAACTTTTTACTGTACATTAGTGATGATGTAAAGAACGACATAAAGAAAGTTACCAACCGTAAAGTGTGTGTTCAATTTTTTATTTAACAAATGAGTTCAAAAATTACATTGCTTATGGAATATCTTAAAAAATATATATATTCAAAAAAAACTGATACCTCCATTCGAAAGAATGGAAGATTTTATATAAAAAATATATATATATATTAAAAAAGTTATATATTTTAAAAAGGAAAAAAAACAATTTCATGAAAAAACCACAAAAAGAATAATTACTTAATAGCTATTAGTTCAAGAGATATTGCTTTTACATATTTTGAAATTATATTTCCTTTATGAAGCCTCTGTATAATATGAATAGATAAAAATATTCAAATACTATATATAACACAATCAATTTCATACACTGTCATAATGATTACAACCCATAATTGTTCAAGAGACAACAAAAAAGGTCTAGATTTACAAAATCATCCTGAATAAAATGTGATCAACAAAATCAAAGCTTGAAACATACAGTATATGAAATTGTATGTAACTTAAATAGCCAATGGAAGAACAACAAACTTCTTGATGACAATAGCCAATCAGGGAACAGTATGGTCAAATGTGAGATTTGAAATTGTGAGAAAATAAGAACGGAAAAGTGTCAGAGACAATTATGATTGAATATTGTAAATAGTCTGTAAGAAAGGAAAAATAGTTTTGTTTATAATTTTTGACAAATAACCCCAAACAGTGAAAATGTGAGAACATAGTGCGCGAATTCAAATATTCAAATCAAAACGGATGAGGAAAAATGGTATCCAAGTGACGGAAAAAACAAAGCCACAGGAGATCGAAAATAATTTGAAAAAGAATGCCATGTTTTGTTAGGAGGATAAGAAAAATTAAATAATTTCAATAATTATAAGCAGCAAACTACATTACCTTGTATGTACTCCATATACAAGTATTCCAAATCAGATTTCTGGATTTGTATGGTTCCTTCTTTTGGTATTGAAGTTCCTGAGAGCATTGGATTGAAAGGGGATCCAAATTCTGGTTGTGTATTGAACAGCGACAGTTCCAGCGTCAGGATTAAACTTTCCTAGTGCACATCACGAACTGAGCAACTTCACTAATAACTCATATTCCATCAGAAGAACTTTATTTCATTTGATTTTGAACTATTAAAGAAATTTTCACTTTCAAGGTAAAAGTGAGGTTGTGTCTATTTATCTATGACCTGTTTCTCATGATTATCCATGAAAATTTGTAAAATGACCATAGAATAAGTTATCTATCGTAGGCCAGGTTAATTTAAGTTTTCCTGAATAAAGGAAATAATTGCTTCTTGATACTTTGTCGTTTGTTTTTCCACAATTATCAACAATCGTATTTATAAACATTGAATAGATTGAAATTTGACATCAAGCAGTGGCTAGTGGCTCAATTGCCTGAACCGGCTATCTGAGACGAGAGGCGTACCAACTGAGTTTAGTCGTGGTAAGAAAAGTGATAACAATTGGCAGCAACGTGACGAAAGAACAGTGACGTTAGCTAGCGATTATTATTACATCACAAAACATATTATACAGGGTAGAAAATAAATTATCTATCACATATCTACAATCAGTATTCCAAAGTGAAACGCAAAAATATTACAATAGTATTTTTTACAATTCTCATTGTTATGTAACAATATATATATATATATATATATATATATATATATATATATATATATATATATATATATATATATATATATATATATATATATATTTTAAATTGAAACTGTAGGCTGCAGATTTTTTTTTCTAACGTACGAAAACGTGAGGTAGCGACACTGAAGTGCATCTCTTGAGGAGCACGTAGCCACGAGCGCTTCACTTAATTTGTTAAAACATTTGATCTAATTCATAAAATTAAAGTAACAAAAATTTAAATGAAAGAGGGAAAGAGTAGCTAACGAAATGTCTTGTTTTCAAATATAAAAAAATTAATAGGAATAGTACGTATATGAAGTTACGTCAAAGTAGAATTTTCTATAAAATCAATTAAAGATCTGCCAGTCTTTGAATTTTCAAGATAAACATCTGAAATTCATACAGTTTGGTCACAAAATGATGGTGTGCAAATGAAAAAGAATCATAAAATTTTATTTAAAAAAATACAGTTGTCAATATAAAAAGGCGACAAAAGCACAATCACAGAACGGATCAGAGGCACAAATCACAAAAACACCCTGTGTGGTCTGTAATTGCAGTTCACTGAATTATAACAAGAAACGACGTCAGCGCCATCTGAAACTCTAGATAACTCCCTTTATCAAGTGGGCTGGTGTCCCCCAGTTTGTCCCAATATTTTACAGGTATAAGTAAATACACCATGGTTTTTAGACATCTTAGCCTGAACTATTCATCCGATTTTGATGAATGAGGTGTCATTCGATTAATTATCATGGCCCGGGTAACATAGGCTACATTTTATTAAAATAAAATTAAAATGGCGGTTATTACATGAAAAAAAAAACGGATGGTCTCTGATTTTTTTTGATATGGTATCGAGTGGGATGTCAAATGAAAGAGGAGAAAATTCTGAGTTCATATATATAATAATATTGAATATGAATAATAATTTTAGCAGTCTATGTATGTTTGTATTTACGAATGTTCCATCGTAGCGCCTAAACTACCCATCCGATTTTGATGAATGAGGTATCAATCGATTCGTTATTATGGTCCGGGTAATATAAGCTGAATTCAATATGACGGAAGTTACATGAAAAAAGTTGGGTTCTCATTGAATTATTTTATTGTACCAGGACAGGACATAACGGATCATACTTGAGCATTGTCCATTGGTAGGGGCTAATCATATTAACAGTCACTAAGCTGGTACGAAATAGCTTTGAACCAACTTTACAGGGTTGGTGGTTCTGTTTGGACCAATAGATATCCTCCTTATTTCAAAAGATAGAATAATGGTCGAATCAGGAAAGTTGTATGTCACCAGGAATCAGCAGGAAAAGTAAATAGAAAAATTGATGAACGTCGCATTGAGAAGTTATGAAATAAACTTTTATTTTTTATAATGGGACACCCAGTATATTATTGCATTTTTTGGTTCTCCGGGAAATTCTAGATATGTTTCATCCATGGTGTCCTATATCTACTTGCACATTCTTATCTTAGTTTTTCATAAGCTATCCAATGACATCAACTTCAGATTTAACCTCGTACGCATATGGAATACGGCGAACACGACTCGATTTTACAGTTCAATAATGATAAATCACTCTCTCGTATTAGGAAACACAGTGAAGTCGCATCGGTGATACTTATTGGAGTCACAACATTGTTCCATTTTCGAATGTTTCTGTTTTATAATCCAATGCCAAAGCATCTTCGGTCTATATTTCTCACATTTCATCCATCCGCGTAATAGGAATACTGTGTTATATATATTTTAATATTACGAATATGAACAGTATTTCCATTTCTCGCAGCTGATATTTTCCATGGAATAATTTATGCACGCTACATTATGTAAACTTTATTATTTCAATAATTAACATCACAATTATTATGAAAACAAAACTGAATAGAGGACTCGAAACTTTATTCGTTATTATTGTTTCAAATGTTGTATATATGAATATAAAATTAATAATAATGAATATATTTCACCTCGTTATTCAGTTCCATTCCCAGAGTTGCGTAATTGGAATATGGAGTGATGTATAGAATACCAACACATCTCGATTGAAAAATCGAAAAATTAATATTTGGAAAGGAATTATGTGTGACGTTCCCATTCCATTCTATTATCTGGAGATGGCGTCTGTATTTTCACCTGGAACTGTTCTCCCATTCACCAAAGTTCTCGCAAATTTGGAGCTCCATAGAAAAAATGCACTCAGTTTGGTCAATCGTTCGATTTTTGCCTGAATGAATAACCAAAACTTCAGTCCTCGTGCACTGATTTGTTGATACAATATACTCTTATTGGATAATGCGTCATTAAATTTGCCATTGTTCGCAAAATTGATGCTTCGGCGAATATTCGAGTGTAGTTCTTTTGTTTTCATACAATTGAGTGGACTTACGGCTATTATACTTTGAAATAGTTCCAACTGTTGGCTGTTGATCCCATTGATAGCGGTCGACAAGTAAAATTTTTTATATGAAAGCACTGTTCGATGAACTTGGTCAACAGAATGTCCATCACCCAAGTTATTGCCTGAGATGTTTATAACGAGAATGATCGTCTCTAGCGTAATCAGTGGCCTCCCGTTTGAGAGGATTCCTCATTTTATTCTGCGTACTCAAGTACATTCTGCTTGCGTTTTCTGATATATTTCCTGATGGAGAGCAAATTCTGGTCGTCGAGTTTCCAAACGGAGCGCATGTGATCAAACGCAGGCCTTTCATTTGTGCCCGGTCCAGGACGTGAATGTTAGTCCATAAACAGCTGAGGCATACAAAATAGTAGGTTGGAATACCATCATACATACATTATAAATATTTACTTCATTTTTGAGGGATTTGCTCCTTCCATTCGATAATGCATATATTATTTTCCAATGTGTAGCCGCCAAGTGAGCCAACAATTGACAGTGATCCCGTTGACCATTTGATCTTTTTTCCTCAGACAATCACACTCCGCTCCGGGTTGTGTTCCAAGGAAATTTCTTACATTCATCATTCATTTTGTTTGAAGGTTGTAGACGATGTGGTAACTCGATTACTCTCGTTTCGGAAGTCCATCGTCTCAATGGATTCAGAAGGTTTTCACGACTGCAATCGTTTTCAGGTATATACTAACAAATTTAGGTGCTACTTATCAATTCATATGTCTGTCGGTGCAATAGTGCGTGTGATTCCACCATGTGCAGTGGTGCGTGTGATTTTGCGCGGTGTGGTGGTGCGTGAAGTTTCGCGCCTCTGCAGTCCGCCAGAAAGAGCAATTAGTGGTTTCCGTACGTCATTGATCTCAACGCTTGGTTGACTAGAGGCGTTTTTGGCTTCGATGTAGGCGGCCTCTTCGAACTTTCGTTTGAACCAATGCTCCTCTCTATGTAGAACACTTGCGTCGTCGCATAGAATTCGATGGTGCTCAGTCCAGGCGTGGTCAGCAATTCCCGATTGAGTCCATTTCTTGTGCCCATCCAATCTTACCGATAACGATCTCCTCGTCTCCCCAATGTAGGAATCTCCGCATACACATGTTACCTCATAGATGGAATACAGATTTAACTTTGGTTGTCAGGTTTGGTCTTGCTGAGGAAACTCCTTGAAGTACTGCCGGATTGGAAACAGCTCTTGATGTTGACCTTTTTTTTCTATCCTTCTGATCTTCTCGGAGACACCTCTGATGTACGGAAGGCAGATCACTGTGCTTTGTTGCTGCTCTTCAGATGTCTCCGTTTCCTGGAGTTGTTTCAATACTTCTCCTAGGAGTTTCTTGGAGTATCCATTCCAATGAAGGTTCTCTCTGATGTGGTTTAATTTGGCATCAAGTGACTCCTCTTCGTTGCATATATGCATCGCTCTCTCTACCAATGTTCTCACGATTCCTCTCTTTGTCGAACTCGGATGGTTGAAGCTGTAGTTGAGATACTGCCCCGTGTGTGTCTTTTTTCTGTAGACAGAGGGAATAGGCAATACAATCCACACCTCTGTCTACAGAAAGAAAACACACACGGGGCAATATCTCAACTACAGCTCTAACCATCCGACTTCGACAAAGAGAGGAATCGTGAGAATATTGATAGAGAGAGTCACTAGATACCGAATTAAACCACATCGGGATGGATACCTCATGAAACTCCTAGGAGGAGTATTGAAACAACTACAGAGAACGAAGGCATCTGGAGAGCAACAACAAAGCAAAGTGATCTGCCTCCCGTTAATCAGAGGTATCTCCGAGAAGATCGGAAGGATGGGAAACAAGTTCAACATCAAGAGCTGTTTTCAATCCGGCAGTACTTTAAGGAGTTTCCTCAGCAAGACCAAACCTGACAACAAAAATGAAATCAGGAAGTATTGCATCTATGAAATTCCATGTGAATGCGGAGATTCCTACATTGGAGGGACAAAGAGATCGGTGAGATTGGATGAGCACAAGAAATGGACTCAATGTGGAGAAACGTCAAAATCAGGAATTGATGACCACGCCCGGACTGAGCACCATCGAATTCTATGGAACGACGCAAGTGTTCTACATAGAGAGGATCATTGGTTCAAACGGAAGTTCAAAGAAGCCACTATCGCCTTCGGTCAACCAATCGTTGAGATCAAGAACGTATGGAAACCACTTATTGCTCTTTCTGGCGGACTGCAGGGACGCAAAACTTCGCGCACCACCACACCATGCAAAAATACACGCGACGGACTTATAAATTGGTAAGTAGCACCTGAACTGAAGTTTATTTGACAGCATTCTATCGAAATACTCCACAAAAAGGCAATTCAAGTTTATCCAACCGACTGAAATACAAAGTCAAATTTCAGGGTTACTACATATTTTGTCAAACCTTTAGAGAAAATTTCTAATTATTTATGACATAAAGATATCAATTTTACTTACAGAACAAACAATACTTTGGGAAAATTTATTGAAAACAACAAAGATCGAATTGAAAAGTCGGTCAGAACTGGAGTATATAAGCTTACTTGTGGTACAAAGATAAGAATTCACAATACCAATTAAATGACAGGATTAATTTGAATAATTCGCCCCTTTTAAATCTGTTTACTAGCAATTGAATAATATTGCGTCCAATAATCACTTAATCACCCAATATCCCACTGACTACCTGCTCCTATTATTCATATCAAACCCCACTAATTATAATTCAGTTTATATCCCCTTGACAAAGCTATAGCGAAACACGTGTCGTGGGTTTTGTTAACCAATTTTTTTTTATGAAAATCGTAGTAAAGTATTTTATGTTTACATTAACGATTTACAACATGGTAACTCATGTACAAGAGAGTTTGTCATTCTATAACAATAGTATATGTTATGCAAAAGAGAAACAATACATCTTCAACAGCATGAATAATTATCTAAATAAAATTACAATATAATATCCTATGTACGAAATCGTTTTTTGAGATAGCTCTTGGACGGTATTGCATTTTCATGTCTAAAAATTACATCCCACAAAGTGGTGGCGATCAGCGACTCCAATGATAACAGATTTGTTCGGAGATTGGGTGATGAAATTCATAATTCAGATAACCGCCAGACCGGGTTGATTTTGTGTACCACTCTATTTCAATATGTTTGTCTATGTTATGTAATGTAAGGGCTGAGATTTTCTATTCTTTATTTCATATGTGAATTGCACTTTGGGATGATATATTTATTGTAATCTATATTGTCTTTGGGGATTTGTAATATATATTTTTATGTTCGTATATTTGATTGTTGGTAAATTATTTATATTTCTGTGATCATAACAAAAGAAAACTCCGGCTATGATGCTTCTACCCTCTTTCTCTGTTCACCTCACCTTCTTTTTTATTTTTTTTTTAACATTTTACCTTCTTGTTACTCAGTCGGTATGCATATGGAGACATGATTCTCCCAATATCAAGAGGATTGCAGCAGCGCCATCTACTTCTCTGCTTGTTGTCAATATACTGTTCATGTTTGAAATATTGATTGTAATATAGTCAAATATTGAGTCCAGAAAAAAGTTGGATACTTGTTTTTTTTTATTAAGAATATTGCTTCAAACCAACCTATCTCTGGGATATCTAACTAATTCTTATTATATTTCCCAAACAATCAAAATTGAAAACATTCAAAAACTTGATCATGCGCTAAAATGAACATATTCTAAAATAAATATTTATAGGTTATACTCAGTTACTTGTGGTGAATAGAAGAAGAAAATTGCCACTGAAAATCATGTATTATTGTCAATAAATCAAACACAACGTGGCTGTTCGATGAATGTTATCACTTTTTAAGTTAATGATGATGAAGAACCTGTTATGAGTAATGATTTGCAATTACACAAATCCTGGGATGTTCTGTAAATAGTTCATGTGGATGTTCTGCAAATGTTCAGCCTCCTTACTGCTGGTGAAGTCAAATATTGAAAATCTAACCTCCAATTTCCAGTAATCAGTTACTTGATAATCCTTGGTTGCGATTTGATTCTGACCTGATTGCATGTATTAATGTTTCTCTTATACTTTGGTTATTGGCATTTTTTCCACAAAATCGATCATAATTTTTTTCTAATATGCTTTTTTTTTCATTTTAATTTTTCTCCTCACTTATTTTTCCCTGTCCTTGGAAACCATCACTTTTTGTTCTCTTATATCACTTTCTACTATTAGCACTTTTAATTTAAACACATTATTCTACTTCGTACCTATCATACATATTTTATTTTTAAATTTGAGTGCTACACATAGTTCTATTTATTAAGTTTTCTTCAAAGTTTCCATGTACCATTTTTCTGTTCTCAAATTTCATTATTTTGATCATTTAAAAGGGAAATAATTTGACATTTGCGTGTCATGTTGCCTTTGGTTCTGATTTTGTATACAGGATGTTTCCTGTAAATAAATATAATGTTCAGTTGAATTCTGAATATTTATTTTTAAATTTGGATTTGTATATTTCTATAGGTTGTGCCAATTGAATGAACTAATCAAACATAATGATGATAATGGAAAAACTCTACTGCCACCTTCTGGGATTACCTTCGTCGACTAAAATATGGCCACAGGTTTTCAAGATGGAAACCGCAGAGAAATTTTCTTATAAAAGAATCATAGCAGGTATTTATGAAGTTTTTAAATATCATTGTGCCCTATTTTGAACTTTTTTATTTGACATATATACCATATCATAAATACAACAATTGTAATTCCTGAAGAAGAACCAATAAAGACTCGAAAGCTTGAATAGAAACAAGAGTACACGTTACGTCAGCTCTAATAACTGCACACCCGAATAATACTCCATTTTTTTCCTTACACAGTCGTCTAACCTTCACACATCTATATAACACACACACATATTATATATATATATATATATATATATATATATATATATATATATATATATATATTTATATATATATATATATATATATATATATTTATATATATATATATACATATATATACTCTTGTTTCTATTCAAGCTTTCGAGTCTTTATTGGTTCTTCTTCAGGAATTACAATTGTTGTATTTCAGTTAAATCAATAATGAAAAAAAAATTTTTTTTGAGGTTAGAAATAAGCGTTGTTTTTCTCGAAAATATAACACAAATGCAGAGAACATTTAATTAGAGCAGAAGTAACAATACATTGTTAAAATGAGGAAAACACACGATTTTTTTTAATACATAATAGTGCAAATATGAAAATGTTTTTTTTTTAAACCAACACTGTCAGATTTGTGCGGGATTGGCACAGAATGATGGAACACAGCCATAGCAATGCTGCCAACTATTATGTGGGTTGACAGAAACAGGAATATGTGTGCCAAAGTCAATTGTCATAATTCTGAGGAATTATGCAAACTATTATCAGAATGCTTTGTAGGAATGCTTGATGAATAAGAGTAAATGATACTCAGACTGTCAATATCAGTTCTGGAATTATTTGAAAATGCAAGTCATTTCTAAGAATGTACGTTTTTTTAAGTTAGATTCATGTTCCAATATGGTCACATTTTCATAGTCAGGATTGTGATCTTTTGAGAAAGTATGTTGAGCTAGATTGCAAGTTTTTTGTGTTTTCTTATGTCACGTTTATGTGAGCACAGTCGGTCTTTGAGTTTTCTCTTGGTTTGACCAATACATTTTTTTATCACATTGTGAACAAGGGATGCGATATACTACATTATTCTAAAGGAGAATATTTATCCTTCAGTTTTGAAAATACTTTGTTCAGAGAGAATATATTTTTGTACGCTACCGTAAGGTTAGGAAATTTTGAAAGATAAAATGTAGTTTGTGATTCAATTGTTAAATGTAAGAAATATTTTTTTCCAGAAATTTGATTTGGGGGTTCGACAATGATTGGGGGCTCAATATCTATGGAGGCTCTACTGAACAATAATTTATGAATTAATTTTTTAGGTTAACCACTATTAACAAATAGAGGTTTTCAATCCGTACTAAAGTGTGACAAGTTTCAATCACACTATTTTTCATGCCTAATACGAGGTTGATTTTTTGATTATGTTGATGGACAGATTCATAATGTGAGAATCTTCCTGAAGCACCTCGTTTTGTGTGCCAACTGGTAATAACTGCGTTTTCAACCCACCTGATCCACTTTGTGTCTAGGAAAGGGACGCTGCAATGTTCATCTTCTTCGATCGTGAATTCATGATAAGAGTTGAAAACGAGTAACACTTGTTCTATTTTGTCTTCTGGTACACTTATAGTTATGTCATCGGCATATTTAAAAAAAAGGAATATTACATTGGATTTTATTAACTGAGCAAAGATTGAAGAAACGGGGTTGCCGATAGGTAAGCCTAGTGTTTGTTCGTAAATAATATTTTCAAAACTGAAAACTGTGGTATCATATAGAAAGTCAATTAATTTGGGGAAAGAGTTTTGTGAAATATTGCAATGTAGCGATATTTCATTCCCGTGTTTGACAATGCTGTATTTTGCTAGAGTAACAGTAATGTTATTTAACATGCAGTTGTTTTTGTGGGTTTGGGGGACCAATAGTTAAACACTATTCACTTATTGCCAACGTTTCGCAATATTAATTCATTTTTTTTTCAAGGCCGAAATATACACATTATAGGCTAGGTTGGGTTGGGAGAAAACATTGTTAAAAACTTACCTCTAAATGCATCGTGTCAACAAAGTTACATAAAAAATAAAATATACATGTAACATGGAGACAAAAACAATGATAAAAGTGAACAATTAATACAAATTGCAGACTGCGGCATTCATCGATTTGCAAACCACTGATTGACATCTTAGGAGTGTTTCAATGTTGCCCACAACAGATTTTCAATGCATGACGTCGATATAATTTTAAAGCGTAGTACATGTCAGGTTGCTAGTTATCATACATATTGAGGTAATATACTCCTAGATGTGATGTTATATTATTCTTATGATGAATTCTATACATATAAGTGATGTGAAACAGTCACATGAAATCCCAATACTAAGGTATATGTCTTTTTTTACGGCTACAATACAAAACTGCATTTCTCAAACTGTTTTTGATTGAACAATGAAGTACATTGTATGTTTTAAATTTCATTTCCTTATCTGATAACACAATGAAGTCATTGTGTTATTGGTGGTCATTAAATCACGTCTCCCATGGAAAGCAAGGAAAACTTAAGACATCTGTCAATTCAGTTTCATCAAAACTTGTCAAAGTTTAAAGGTATGATGAGAAGTGAAATTGACGAACTTACTCCTTCAGCCATAATTGCAGCCGCAAATCAGGCATGTATAAACTTGTTTCCGGAAGTATCGAAAGAGAAATATGAATAAGCCTTCAAATCCTTCACATATTGGCAAAAAGAAAAGGTCACCGCGTCAACTTCAGAAAATGTATTACTTGCATACTTTGATGAATTGTCTCAGAAATTCAAATCCTCAACTTTATGGGCGCAATATTCCATGTTAAGGACCATGATAAATATCACCAGAACTGCAGACATTGGTAACTATTCAAAACTCAGAGCATTTCTAAAAAGAAAATCAAATGGATACAGGCCGAAGAAATCCAACATTTTCTCCACTGATGAAATCGATAAGTTTAAAAAAAACGCTCCTGATGACATTAATTTACTTGATAAGGTGAGTTATTATCTTTTTGAGTGAATTTGATCAGCTTGAAAAAATCACAAATACATCTTCTTTACTTAAATCATGTCTGCACCCTCGATGACACTAAGCAACGTAGCTCAGCGGTACAAATTAGCAAATTTTTTTATTTGACTCGAAGTTGAAGGTACGATCCCACACATTGTATTGATTTTTTTTATTCAATAGGTTATTATTTATTTATTTTTTTCAGTTTCTATCAATCATGGGGATTATAGGTGCTTCTAGAAGGGATGAACTTCACAAAATGAAAACAACAGATTGTAGAGATTTGGGTTCCACAGCAATTCTTGTACAAATACCAAATACAAAAACCAAAGTTCTGAAAAAATTCACAATAACAGGTGTTTTTTATGATATTTATAAGAAGTACAGGGAGCTTCGTCCTGGACACGTTGGACAAGATTATCTTTTTCTAAGTTATCAAAAAGGAAAATGCTCAGTACAAAGAGTTGGTAATAATAAAATTGGTTATACGGGAAAACAAATAACTGAATACTCGAAACTTTTAAATCCTGAACCATACACTGGTCATTGCTTCAGAAGATCATCAGCAACAATCCTAATAGACGCTGGCAAAGATATCACCTCACTTAAGCGACATGGAGGTTGGAAATCAACCACAGTTGCGGAGAGTTATATTGACGAGTCAATGAAAAATAAATAAGTCATCGCCAATAAAACTGTGAGTTCGATTAATAAATCTGAGAACCTGCCATCTACTTCAATGTCATATAATTTTTAAAATGAAGGAATATCAAATGTGCCATTGCAATGCCCAAATGCTTCACAGATCACATTTAATCATTGTAACAATATAACTGTAAAAAAAAAAAGTTATTCAATATGTTACCAATTTGTCCATTGTAAATGGAAATGTTCTATACAGTTTAATTTAAAGTTCAAGTTTCTGTTGTAAATTAATTTCGCTATTTTATGTTAAAGCCTTGGAAAAAGTATAGTGTATAACTCACACGGAATGTTCATTTTCCACTCGTATGATTTGCAGCACTCGCCTACGTCTCATGCTGCAAACATCATACTCGTGGGAAATGAGTATCATTCCGTGCTTGTTGAACAATATACTACAATAAATAATGAATAATAATTGATACGCTTTTATTCACACAAATAAAAATACAAAATACAAAACATTCATTACATTATTTGTGAAACAAAACGAAATCCGATAAGTATAGTATGTGTTAGTGTATTTCTGGCTCAAATTCTGAACGTATGTCCTAAAATTGACATGATTTGGAGTTTTTATTCATGAATATTATTTAACTAATATTTCGTTTTTTCCAATTTGATTCATAATCTAGTATGCAGGTTTTCTCGGATTCAAATGAATGTCCAGTGGAAAAATGGTGTATTGCGAACGCCGTTTTTTTCATGTTTGCTACTACTGTACTGTATGTCAATTGATTCAGAAGGGGCGCTAGATCCATATGATGAGTAATATTATTGAACAAAGAGCTCACATTTAAAGTGAAAATTTCGTAAGGAATTGGAATTTGAGATTTATTAATGAGGGCGCAAAATTCAAAGGAATTTTCAATGAATAAATTATTGTCTGAGTTGTAAGAAATTGTGAGTATATTGGTAACTAGTTGTGCTATGCCTCTGTCTGGACTATTAATACAGAAATGTTAGGTCTAAGTTGTAAGTTTGGTTTGTTGATCTTAATTTATACATATTTATATATATATATATATATATATATATATATATATATATATATATATATATGTATATATATATATTGACAAATTGCGATTTAAATCACCAAAGAAATTTCACATCTGTCACGTGGACTCTGTAGAATCTGAGAAGAGTATTATCGGATAAGTCTTATGTGTCACTCAGGGGTTTTTAATGATTTGTGAAATCTAGTTTCGCGACTAGTCTTGCCATGACTTTTTTCAATTGGACTGAAACTGGCAAGCTAATCGTATTGTTTCTTCAAAATGCACCTCCTCTTTTATTTCTTTGGCGTACAAATAATATAGAGCAATTTATCCACATCACTAATTTATCATAGAGACATGAATTCACATCACCCGGAAAAGCAGAATTATAAATCCATTACCTTAACGACATTCTGCAGGACAGCCGAAAACATAAGCGCATAATATCCTAGGCTTGGCAATCGTCCAATGAGGAGCATTAATTCAATCCAAGCCAGCAAAACGGCAATGCTGGTAATATGCAATACCCAATTCGGAGTAGCTGAAATATACGATATCAGTGTCATTAATTTGATTACAATATTCAAATGTCGAAACGACCGAGGAAAAAGAAATTAGATTGCAAATATCCAGTTTTCCTGAAATACGCTATGAATACATGAATACGATGGGATATGATAATATTAATATACAGGGTAGGGACTTTTACTGGAACAAATTCGCGGGAAATTCAGAGAAAAAAATGGGAAAAATGCAACGTCGATTGATATGTTCCGGGGGCTTCGAATTCATAACAAAACTTCATTAATTCAAATCCCTCAAAGGGCTGAAACAAAACCCAACTTATTTTTTCAATCGTTGGAAATTTTTTGTAACAAACACTTTGTGGAGGTGCGCCATCCTGCTGGAAATATGTGATCGAGGTTATGGTATTTAGTTGGAGATATTACATTCAACTTTGGCACCAACTTGGGTTGTTTTCAGCATGAAAGAGAGAGTTTTGTTAATTTACCAAAACATTTTAAAACATTGCCGAACAAGATATTTGTTTCAAGAATTGGCAAACAGGACCTCTTCGTGTAAAGTAAAAGTGAAATTGAAATGAGGACTTTTCTACCATTTGGTGTTTTATGATAATATTTTCAGTTTGCAAAAAAAATCACAAAGGTCTATGAATAAGAAGTGTTTTGCATAAGTTCAGCTGGAACATATGGATTTTGGTCTACTGATTCCAAATATAAACTCCGCTTCCACGTATCAAATCTCATTATTTTTTATTCTTTTAATGCGGTGAACTATTTGTAAATGTATGCATCGTATATCTATCTCTTTTCCTATTTCTCTCTCTCTCTATCTCTCTTTATAAGTCATCAGATAAGCTATAGACATTTTCAGGCAGTGCGAGTAGGCTTGTCTGAAGTTCACGAGTGGGGTTGAGGTTTTTTTATGTGAAACATCTATTGACGCAGCTTGGCAGTAAATTCGACCAGTTTGCCATCACGGCAAACGGCATGACGCTCTCTCATGCCGTCACGACACCGTTCTCGACTTCATTGTGTGTGTGTGCGCATACTACACACTCCAGTGAAATGTTCAATATGTGTGCACAACTTTTGCTCAACGAAACACAATAAGCCGACTCAACCCAAAAGTTAATAAATCATTCCTTAATATACTATTTAATTTTATTACTATTCTTATTTTATTTGTTCATTCAAGGTTAGAAATGTGTTTACTGATGTCAACGAGTGTTTTATTTTCTGCGCATGCGCCAAATATATATATATATATATATTTATATATATATATATATTGTGTGTGTGAGGCTTCTATTTGTACAAACATTTTATCTTATAATATTACGCCATATTTTTCATTGGACTTCAGTTTGTGTTGATTGGAAATTTGAATATTCACTGAGATGTTTCACATCTGCCGGGCGTTCCGTGACTGCCAACTTTTTATCACAAGCTTTTATTGTTTCACTTGTTAGTTAGTTCTTATGTTAGTTTGGGTCAAATCTTGCAAGTTAATTTTGACTTCTAGTAGCCCGATTGATTTGAAATTTGGCGGGTGTTCATAATTCCGGTAAAAATGCATTATGGAATTTTAGTTGGAGAAAAGAACAGAATGGCGGCTCCAAGATGGCGGACGAGATTTTTCATTATGTTCCGATTTGTTTCAAAATTCGTATGTGGGGGTTTTCGGGGTCGGAAATTATGAATTTGTTGTGAAAATTCATGAATTCAAGATGGCAGCTCCAATATGGAGGACGTGTTTTGTGATTAGAGTCCGATTCGATTTAAAATTGGAATGTGGGGGTTTTCGGGATCGAAGATTATGAAATTCATAAATTCAAAGATGGAGAACGTGTTTTGTGATTATGTTCCAATTCTAATCAAAATCGGTGTGCGGTTTCCGGGATCGGGGATTATGATTTTTTATCAAAATTCATGAATTCGGAATGGCGACCACAAAACGTCACAAAGTTTTTGAACGAGGCTCCAAACGACAGATTTCTGTTAATGAAATTGTAATTGATTTTGGGGCTGGTAGGTGCACGCCGGCGTGCAGAATTGTGTAGTTTAACTACTGAAGTGATAGAACATTCCGAAACGATGTTTATTGACACGTTATACGATACCAAAACATGTATCAAGTACGCAAAGTGAGGTTTTAGCGGATACATTGAGATGTTTACGGATGAGGCGTCAGCCAAGTCCGAAATATGAAGATGATGTCCGCTGAAGCCATTTGCGTGAGTGTTGCATACAACATTTTTTTGTATCAGCTTTCCAAATAAACAGTCCAGGATAAGGAAGTTGTGCAAAAATCTAGCAGGCGATTGTTTATCAATGATACATTTGTCAAATACTTGTTAAATATTAGTGGTCAATTTTCATGAAATAAGTATTCAAAAAGAATATTTCGAAGCAAATGTGTGCTGTCATTATGAAATATCAATTGATCTACAGTCCATTGCGTCTTCTGAAACGTTTTCAAAATGTCAATTATAATTTTCCAGAATAAAAAAAATAGTCCGATAAAGTGTTGCCATGACGACTTCAGCCTAGCCCGGTGGAGTGGCATTTTGCTAACTCTTTTCAGTATCCAAAGTATGCATTTTGTGGAGCGCGTGCAAAAAAAATTTGTTTAGCAATGCAATGGGTAAGAAATCTACCACACATTCTTGTTATTAAGACCCAAAAACGATATATTTTCCTGTTTTATCGCCACAGTACAGCAAGTTGGCATTCATACTTCTACAAAAATTCCAGTTACATCGGCCATTGTTTGAGAAGAACGTCTGCAACTTTTCTTCTGACAGTGGCGCTGATATTCAGATTCTCAAACGGCAAGGCGGATGGCGATCCACAAGCAAAGCTGAAGGATACGTGGAAGGAAGCATTGCCATGGTGAAATAGAATAAAAAATTCAAGAAGGATATTTAACAATGTTCAACTGGGACTAGCCCAAGAAGTCTCTACAGGAATTGTGGTGAACGATACAACGTTCAGCACAAACTAGTTGATGCAGCGAGGTCAGACGTTGTAACATTTTCTAACTCGAACAACTATTCTTTCATTACGTATTGTCATACTATTCGACATTTTTCCTGTCCGTGTGGTATATACTATTTTTTTATAGCTATTCGAAAGAACGTTACTACTTATATTTTCAATTATTTTCTATTAACAATACACGTTTCAGCTGATAACACGTTGAGCTGTTATGTTTGATTAACCTCGTTCTTTTTCTGTACCTTTCAAATAATACTGACATTTTTATGTTGTAATGGTTGCTATGCTGTAAAATGGTGCTTTACCGTACGATTTTGAGGTCGTTAATTACTTTACAAAATCGAGATAGTATATTATGCAACGATCATGTAATGATAGATTAATACATGAGCACGAAGTGAGTTACGTTAAGAGCCGTAGGCGAGTGTCGTAAACCGTGTGCGCGTATATTAATAAACATCACATGATCGTTCTACGACCAATAAATAATAAAATAAAAACCATAATTTCTGGTGGTGTACAAGATAATTATTCACTGCTCGACATACTTATAGGTAATCTTGACGCGTTGTGATTTAATGTCAATTAAAATTAAATGTCAAACAAGTAGAAACATACCACTGGATTATCCCCAAGTACGTGTTTCTATAGGCCAAAAATTCGTTTCATAATGAAAAGTACATCTTTTTATTCGCCAAAATCAGTTTCGAAATGAAAATCCGTGTTAAAATGGTCATCATTAATAAATCGGCAGCAGATATTTAATTCGCGTATTATTATAATGCGGGAGTGGAAAAAATATAATAATGATATCACCTATGCTAGTGGAATCCAAGAAATATGAATGACAATGTTGTCAAAGTATGATATATAATTCAGAATTTCATTACGTTGCAAGAAGCTATGAATTTAAAGCGAGCACTACACATTTCCCGCTACCAGGGCATCCATAATTAAATTACACGTCTCCTAATATCTGCAGTGGTATAATCTCACTGGAATGATTAGGTGAGGCATTCAATGTAATGAAACACTACTTACGTTCAGAGTTTCCAGAAACGTCATCTGCTATTACAGCAACTGTTAGTGAGAGGCAGGTACAAATTAAATTCATCCACATTTCGTATCGCTGGAAATATTTCCGGCGGACTAGAATGCACTGCAATGAAAAACAAAATGGATTAAGACTCGTGACTTCCAGAAAACTTCGTGTCTGACTACAATACGGAGGGCGCTGGTGTTGTGAGGATGTAGTTAGGTGAAGAGCCAATCAAGAGCTTTCTAAAACGTGCATTGCCTTCTTCAAGGTTTAAAACAATATACAGATTATAATATACAGTGCACGGCAATTTTAGGAAATAAATTCATTTTTTCGAAAACAATTTAATTTTGAGAAGAATTCTAAAACAGGTCGACTTTTATTTTCCATTGCTTTTTGTATACTTGGAAAAGGGGATATTTCACCAGTGACGGCGTAATGACGTAACCGATTATTTTTTCAAATGGAGGCAGGGGTCAGGTGACATCTCATTTGAAAGGTATTTTACTCCTTCATTCAGCGACATTCACTTTTGAATAATTCATTTCTACAGGGTGATCCCAAATTATATATCATGGAACAATTTTTTTTAAACTGTCGAATTTTGCAAAACAGGTCGATTTTTATTTTTACGGGTTCATTTTAGAGAGGTACCTCACCGGTGTGAGCGTGATAACGTAATCGAATCATTTTTAGAATAGACATAGGTATCGTGTGGCATCTTATTTGCAAAGTGTTTCCATCCTTTAGTCAGAGACATGAACTTCTGAATAATTGATTTCTTCATGGTGAACAAAAATAATGTTTTTATTCAAATACAATCAAATTACGACAACAACAAAATTGAAGCTTTTTTACTGGCTGATTGCAAATATAAATTCTGTTGAACAGAAGTCGTCCTTCATTCAAGTACCATCTACCGGTTCCTTGACAATAAGCAAATCTTCGGAAACATTCTTCTTGTACATAGGTAAATACTTCTGGACAAATTCTACTCATTTCGAGCCATATTCGACTTTTTAACTTGTCTACATATTGAAGTCTATTTGCGTAATTTTTCGATTTCAAATAAACCCACAGGAAGGAATCAATCGGTGAAAGATCTGGGGACCTTGGGGGCCAGCCTATCGGTCCTTGTCCACCAATCCACCTTCCAAGAAAGAAGTTGTCTATATTCTCGAGCGTGCAAAATGCAGAGTTGCACCATCTTCTTGAAACCAGATATTGTCATTTGGTGAAGTAGGATTTGGAAAAATATTTGCAAGGACAGGTATAAGTTCATTTCTCAAGAGTTCGAGATAACGTTCCCCTGTGAGATTTCTTTCGAAAAATTAAGGACCAATTATTCTGTCATTGCTCATTGCTGCCCACACGTTCACTCTTTGAGAATTTTGAGTATAATCTTCAGTCATCCAGTGAGGATTTTCTTTACTCTAATCTCTACAATGAAATTTTTTTTGAATCAACTATAAAAATATAAATAAAATGAAACAAAAATGTAAAAGAATCTTCAAAATATCTCTAGAAATGAAAAATTTATGGGACTTTGAAGTTGCGCTGGCAAAAATAATTTCGTTACACGCGACGCTCCAGCGGGTGACGTCACTTGACCTAGACGACACGACGCGGCTCGTATTCGCTGAGTACTTACAAATTCATTGGTGTAAAGTCATTAGCGCCGTAAGTGTCGTGTTTTGTTCATTACACGATGGTTGAGATTGAAAAATACACCTACAAATATTGTATTGTCTCTATATGTCAAAACACGATAGTTAAAAACCCCAATAAAAGTATTTTTCGTGTACCAAGTGATGCAAATGACGTGACCTAATTGGACCTAAAAGCACTTAATATGTGTGTGAAGATCATCTTGATGACAGTATTTATTAGTACTAGCTGCCTGTTTCTGACTGATATACCTTTTGAGCTGTAAGTAGGTTTGGAATAACCTATTGAGTAAAAATAAATATTTATTTTAACAAGCTTTCATTAAACTTGCATTGTTTGTTTTTTTAGGTCGAAGTGAATTTTCAAATCAACTTCTAGTGGTCCGATAAACTTGAAATTTGGCAGGTGTACGTAGTTCCGGTGACAATACATTATGTTGTTAAAAAAAATGGCGGACAAGTTTTGTGATGTAGGTCCGATTCCATTCAAAATTGATATCTGGGGATTTTCGGTGTCGGAGATTATGGAATTTTCTGTAAAAATTCATAAATTTGAAAGAGCGGCTCCAAGATGGCGGACGAGATTTGTGATTATGGTCCGATTTGATTCAAAATTCGTATGTGCGGGTTTTTGGGGTCGAAAATTCCTGAATTATTTGTCAACATTTATAAATTCTATATGGCGGCTCCAAAATGGCGTACGTATTTCGTGATTACGGCCCGATTCTATTCAAAATTGGCATTTGGAGGTTTTCGAGGTCGGACATTGTTCAAATTCAAAAATTCAAGATGGCGGATGAGTTTTGTGATTATGGTCCGATTCTACTCAAATTTGGTTTGTAACACTAACGGCGCAAGTGATTCCACACCAATGAATTTGTGAGTACTCAGCGAATACGAGCCGCGTCGTGTCGTCTAGGTCAAGTGACGTCACACGCTGGAGCTTCACGTGTAACGAAATTATTCTTGAAAGCGCAACTTCAAAGTCACATATTTTTTTCATTTCTAGAGATATTCTGATGATTCTTCACATTTTTGTTTCATTTTTAACCGACGAAACCAAAAAGGAGGAGGTTCTCTATTCGACCCGTATATTTTATGTTTTCCCATCATATTTTTTTATGTATGATCACGCATAACTTTGGTCCCATTTGAATTCAAAAGATGAAATCCACCCCTAAGGGTAGCGAAATGAAGGATATTGATCATTCACCCTCTGAATTCTGGTCCGTTAACCGATTCTATCAGGCATAACTTTTTTGTACTGGGTTCTTCGATTTGGATGATCCTTTTTTAATGGATAGGGTATACCTCATATTTGTATTTCGAAAGGAATTATCCACCCTAACGGGTAGAAAAATGGGGGATAATTGATTTTTCACTAGTGAACATTAGCACACACATACGTAGTTGACAATGACAGATCGCTACTGACATTATTCTTGTTCCGTCAAAATCAGTATATTTCATGAGAGGATGAAATGATATACAAAGTAATGAAATAAACTAACCAGAACAACGAAAATAATTTATATAACAACAAATAGTAAAAGTAGATAATCATATTATTTAACTGGTAATAGTTGAAGTAAGGTGGGTAAGTAAGTATTTTGGAAGTAATCAAAAAACAAGTAGGTAGTAATTGGTAGATTTTAGCCACAAAAAATTGAAAAATGAAAACTTTTTAACAAAAAATTAAACCGACGAAATACGGAACTGAAAAGTGAAAAATAAAAACTTTTTAACAAAAAATTAAAGCGACGAAAAAATCAACTGAAAAGCAAAAAATAATCTAAATGATAATTGAGCTCCTCAGCTAATGTATGTAACTGATTTTGAGTCGGCGCCAAACAAACTTGCAATTGAATTAGGTGAAGCCTAAAATGATGGCAGCGAGATGCACGGCTGCGTTTTGATGACTTCTTTCATAGATAATGATCTTCGATAATTGTATGTTTGGCGTCGACTCAAAATCAGTTACTTACATTAGTTGAGGAGTTCAATTATCATTTAGACTAAGAAGGTTTATTTTATTTTCTGCTTTTCAGTTGATTTTTTCGTCGGTTTAATTTTTTGTTAAAAAGTTTTTATACTTATAGTTTTATAATTATTCCGTGAAATAATTAATAATTTTTCATTGTACAGATTAGAGTATAAAAAATCCTCAATGGATGACTGAGAAATAGACTCAAAATTCTCAAAAAGTGCACGTGTGGGCAGCAATAAGCAATGACAGAATAATAGGTCCTTAATTTTTCGAAAGAAATCTCACAGGGGAATGTTATCTCGAACTCTTGAGGAACGAACTTATACCTGTCCTTGCGCAAATATTTTTCCAAATGCCAATGATTCTATTTCACCAATCAATAATATCTGGTGGTGCAACTCTGCATTATAATATATAATATAGACAACTGCTTTCTTGGAAGGTGGATTGGTAGACGAGGACCGATATAGTGGCCTCCAAGGTCCCCAGATATTTCATCCATTGATCCCTTCCTGTCGGTTTATTTGAAATCGAAAGACTACGCAGATAGACCGCAATATGTAGACGAGTTGAAAAAATCGAATTAGGTTTGGATTGAGTAAAATTTGTCCAGAAGTATTTACCTATGTACAAGAAAAATGTTTCCGAAGATTTGCTTATTGTCAAGAAACTGATGGATGGCATTTGAATGAAGGACAACTTCTGTTCAACATAATTTATATTTGCATTCAGCCAGTACTGAAGCTTCAATTTTGTTGTTATCGTAATTTGATTATATTTGAAAAAAAAAATTGTTCACAATGTAGAAATTAATTATTCAGAAGTTCATGTCGCTGACTAGAGGATGGAAACACTTTGCAAATAAGATGCCACACGATACCTATGTCTATTCTAAGAATGAATCAATGTGTCGAAGATCATGATTTTCTTGTAAAAATTCATGATTTCAAGACAGCGGCTACAAGATGGCGTCGAGTTTTGTTATTCAAAATTCGATTTAAATAAGATGACGCGATTCATGAATGACCTAAATGAATCAAATAAATTATAAATAGAAAAACATTTTTAAAATAACGCTTTTATTCAAGTGCTCTAAAAAAAAGAAAATGAACTTTGAAGTGAATCAAACCCATCATACAATTTTATATGATATGAAAACTTGCCGCGAGATATTCCTGTATATTTTTTTCATAAAAAATACATTAACAAGACGATGAAGCTATACATCGTCCTCGATACGCCGTGCGCATATATAAAATATTGATCAATTTTCACATAATTGTGTTTTGCAATTGATAATGGATGAACTTTTAAAACCAGTACTTAACTACAAATTTTTTAAGTAACGAGAAGTTCAACTCATTTTATTTCAGCACTAACATAAGACGGATTTGAAGAAAAAAAGTCCATCACCGTGTATATATCAATTTTAGGCAAATTATCACTTTGTCCTTTCATGAAGCCTGCATAAAAACTACAATACCCCTAAAATAAAAACAAGCAACTATACGTAAATAACTACAAACGGCGCTAAAGCCCTGGCGCGACTAAGGAACTCAAAATTTATTTGTGGTGCGACGATCTCGGATTGGTGAAATTACGTCACAGGCGAGTCAGAGACCACAGACGTTATGCGCTAAAATACGTAAACTCAAATAATATATTTCTCAGTCATTTATTGATGGATTTAAAAAAACAGTGATTTATTAGTTTTGATCTTTATTTGAATTCCATTACGTTAAATATAGGATTAACATCATCATGAAACTTCTCCATTTTGGCCATTTACTGAACCATAGAGGCAAAATGTGGCTTCATCGGAAAAAAGATTTGATTAATAAGAAGTTCATTGCAAAAATTCACAGAACTGCATACGATGATAGGGATCATAGTCATTGAGTTCCTGATGTAATAGAATTTTGTAAGGATAATACTCTTTTAGAACACGCAATACCAATCATTGAGAAATTGCATTGTCTGCTGCAATTTGTCGTGAAGTACAATGATGAACACAATATCAAGTTTCACGTTTTGGTCAATTTTAGGACGCAAGCACTAGGAATAGTTTAACATCACCAGTTTCTCTAAATTATCTGTCGATTTTACTAACTGTTGATTGGCTGATAGGTCTAACTGGATACTTAGCATTGCACAAATTGCATATCTCTTGCTTCTGGTTTTGTCTCCGCATTCAATAAGAATTGATAATTCCGGGCGTTGGGTTCCACATGTGCCACCATAATTACTTCACGAAAGAGTTCCTATTTACTCGGAATACGGTGTAGGTATAATGTGAAGGCATAATGTATAAAACTGACACGTTGAATGACATTTGCCTTACTTGATTTGTAAAAACTTATTTGTTCTTTTTTGGATAATATGTCCTTTTTTGCGATCATTATTTTTTTCTTTATCTTCGTTTTTTTAGTAGGATTTTGTAACGTGATATACGTGTCTTATTGCATGACTGCGGCATGTAATCAATTGAACGTTTATTGAAATTAAATTGTATTTAAATAAAAAAAAAATTTTTATTCACTCTGTTCACTCAAAAGTGGATGTCGCTGAACGGAGGATTAAAATATCTTTCAAATGAGTTGTCACATGAACCCGGCCTCCATTTGAAAAAATCATAGATTACGACATTACGCCAACATTGGTATATTGAACAAGAGGTACTTAAAAATAAAAATCTACCTGTTACAGTATTTTTCTCAAAATTCGACAGTTTTCGAAAAAGTTAATTCATTCCATAATTGGAATGTATATATATATATATATATATATATACAAGGTGTTTCCTAACTACGGTACGAAACTTCAGGGGATGATTCGTTAGGTCTTTGACAAAAAAAAGTTCCCATGAACATATGTCCGGAGTTGCTTCGTTTCTGAGATACAGGGCGTTGAAGTATTAAAAAAAAGGTATTTATAAAATATCCTGAATATCTTGAAACCGATGTGGTTGAAATGTGGTACAGCTATTTGAAGTGATAAGGCAATTATTTGGCCCCAACTAGGTCCAGGGGCGTCTCAGTGGGCACCACAGCCAACAATACTGAGAAAAAAAAAGTACTTTTTTTTGTAGTATTTTATTTATTTAGATTGAACAACTGAAAATACAACTCTTTGGTCCCTTGTGTTTCATTCATATCAAGCTTCGTTTTCGATAAAAAAATACTTTAACTTATTCTACAAATTATCCATGGACACCATAAAATACAAACCTAAAGTAAAAAATAAACAATTTCGACCTTGAAGTAAATGAGCAAAATGTCCACCGTCTGATAAAATACACGACTGCAATCGATGTGTCATTGATTGTCTGACACGTTCAAAAATACCTGGAGTATTCCTTATGACATTGCAATTGTCACTTATTCGATTCCCCAAGTCATTCACATCTAGTATAGGGGTTTATAAACGAGAGCCTTCAGATGACTCCATAAAAAGAAATATAGAGAATTCATATCAGGACTGCGAGCGGGCCAATGTTGAGGTCCTGCACGTCCAATCCAGCGATTAGGGTAGGTGATGTCGAGAAGCTGACGAGCAAGAACACTTAAATGAGCTGGAGCTCCGTCGTGCATGAACCGCATGTTGCCTCTTACAAATACGGGTACTTCTTCCAACAAAATGGGTAAATGATTTCGCAAAAAAGCCGTGTAGGATGGACCTGATAATCTTGCTGGTCAAAAAAGGGTCCAATTAGGTAGGCACCAATAATTCCCACCCAAACGTTCAGCGAAAATCGTTGCTGAAAATGACTTTCTCTAATAATGTGGGGATTTTCGTCGGCCCAGAAATGGTTATTGTGAAAGTTCATAATAGAATCTTGTGAAAAATTTGCCTCGTCCGTAAATAAAATATTTGGTAAAAAATTATTATTGTGTGCCATCGTATGAATCAACCACCTGCAAAATATTAATCTTGGCTGAAAATCCCTAGGCAGTAGAGCTTGGACCCGCTGTATGTGATATGGGTATAGGATGTTTCTTTTTCGAACTTTCCAAACGGTTTCTGGGCTTACTTCAAGCTGCAGTGCAATCTTCCTGGTACTATTTGAAGGATCTTCTATCGCATCAAGTATAGCTTCTTCTAGTTCAGGCGTTGTTACAGTTTCTGATCTTCCACCACTTACATTTTTATTAAAACTTCCAGTTTCACATAATCTTGCATGAAGCGTTCTAAATGTTTCAGCACATTGAATTACTCTGATAAGATATCTATCCTGGTAGATTATCCGTGCTTCTTCCGCATTTCCATTTGCTAATCCATAAATAAAGTGCATGTCAGCCATTTCAGCGTTAGTTAAAGTATTCATGATGGAATCACTGCTAATTGACAACTCTGACTTTTACTGATATGACAATACTATCACTGTCAGCTGGTCTCCATAGTAGGTAATCATGATTGTAGAGTGCCTTCATTTTTTTTGTCCTCGAAAACTAAGCTAAATATGAAAAAACACAGGAGGCCAGAAAGTTGTATTTTTACCACGCTTATAAAAAACTTTTTAGAACCCACGCTTATATTCAAATGCACTGAAAAGGAGAAAATAATTTTTTTCTCAGTATTGCTGGCTGTGGTGCCCACTGAGACGCCACTGGACCTACTTAGGGCAAAATAATTAGTAAGTAAGTAAGTAAGTAAGTAAGTAATTTATTCATTTTTTCATGTCATTCAATCATTCAGTTACATGTTTTCCCTGCAATTTACAATTCTAATTATCATTAATAATCCTATCATAGAACCATGTATTAAACAATCTGTAGCCACCTAAGCTAGGCTTGTGTCGTGGCTGTTACAGATTGATATTGGTTGTGTTATATAATATATAATAGAATAAAAACATAAAAACTCAAATAGGTCGTTTAGTTTTATACTACTGTCTACCTTACTAGGTTTAAAACCGCAGTTGGAGAATTATGGCTAGAGGGGGGTAATAAGAAGATAGAGACAGAGCAGGTTAGCTCAAACATTTTCAAAGATATCCTGCAATTGATCATAATAATTTCTGATGAAAACTTTAAGTTCTTTCTTTAATTGACAGTAATTATTGATATTCTTTATATGGAGTGGTAGCTTATTGTATAATTTCGGGCCAAAATATGTTACAAATTTCTGGTTATGACTCAATCTATAACGTGGTATTGTAATTGCCTGATTGGAGGTCATTCGCGTATTGTATTTATGTGTAATAATGTTAATGGGGTTACTGCAAATCCATAATAAACAGTTATAAGCATATAATTTTCTGACTTTGAACAAACCACTTTGTTCGTAAAGTAGTTCTGTAGAATATCTCCTATCCTTCTTCAAGGCGATTTTGATCAGTGTGTTTTGTATTACGTCAAGATTATGTAGTGATGTTTTAAATAAGCCACCCCATACTAAGATGCAGTATCTAATTATCGACTCCACCAAAGCACCGTACACCGTCAATATGACATCTCTACTTAAGATACTCCTTAGTTGGTAAAATTTTCGAATTAGTTTGCGGAGTTTTTTACTATGTGATCTATGTGATCATTCCAGCGTAGAAATTGGTCGATCATGACGCCCAAATATCTGATAGTATTTGTTTTACATATTCGGGAACATCCACAGTTTTGGTTTTCTGTACACGTATATTTGTGAATCGTAAGGAAGTCTTCGTCAGGTTGGTCTTTTCTTGTTGAAGAGAAAGTTATAAATTTAGTTTTGTCTATGTTGAGACTCAATAGATTGTTACTTAGCCAGTTATATATCATTTTCATTCCTTTATTTGCATTTTCGTATGTTTCATTCCAAGTTCGACCCACGAATACTACAGCAGTATCATCGGCGTAAGATAATAGTTTTCCTTCGAAATTGCTGATATTAAAAATGTTGTTTACATAGAGCAAAAATAAAATAGGGCCTATTACTGTTCCCTGAGGTACGCCCATGCTGACGGGTAGCGGATTACTATATGAGTCATTAATTTTTACTATCTGAATTCTGTTAGATAAGTAATCTTTGAAAATTTCGAGCGGCATTCCTCTAACTCCAATATCCTGCAACCGCTGAAAAAGGATATCATGATTGACGGTGTCGAATGCCTTGGCTAAGTCTAAAAATACAGTGATGCATTTTTCCTGATCCTGAAAACAACTGAAAACATTGTTTACCAATTCAAAAACTGCACCTTCAGTCGATAAATTTTCTCTGAATCCATATTGAGATTTGGAGAGAATCCCATTTATATTACAATAATCAACTAGTCTATTTTTTAAACACTTTTCAAATATTTTAGCAAAGTTATTGATTACTGTTATTGGTCTGTAGTTATTTGTTTTATGTTTATCCCCCGATTTATAAATCGGAGTTGTGATAGAATCTTTGAAAGCGGAAGGAATTTTACCAGTCAAAAAAATTGAGTGAAGATATGACATAATGTTTAATAGATACTTTTAAATGTTTTACGAAGAATACTGAAATTTTATCTGACCAGGTGAGGTATTATTTTTCAAACCAGCGATTATATTCATAATTTCATTTTCAGTTACAGCATGCAAGAATAACGAATTTTTAATGCTTCTTTTAATTTCCGATGTTGGCTGGGCCGGTTTTTCAATTTTTTTCGACATATTTTCACCCACATTTATAAAGAAAGAGTTGAATTCATCTGCTACTTCTTTATCTGATCTGATCAAAAAAAACAAAAAAAAAAAAACAATGTATACTATTACACCATCGTTTTGGTTAAACTGTGATTTATTATATAAAATATCGAAATTGGGGATTTTAAAGTTTTCGAAGTCTTGCAGTATCCATGTTTCGGATAAGATTATTATATCCATATTTTTTGTTTGTATATTTTCCAAGTATATTAGAAGTTCATCAAAATTTTTGTTTAAACTCCTGATGTTAAAGTGAAATATGTTAAAAATTTGCTCACCACTCCATTGATTTTTACTCTCTTCGAAATTTTGACAAACTGTTGTTTCCATCTCCTCATCATTCTCCATCAATTCCAAAAATTCCAACATATCAGTTTTGAAGTATAAGCGAATGATAAATTAGCAAGTAGATATCTAGGTAGTTAACAGTTATTATTTAATTATTTAGAATTAAAAATTAAGAATCAGAACTTTTAAATTACTCCTATGCATATAAAGTTATAACTCATTATCATCAGCCAGGTCGTGAAATATTAACAATTAAAAGTTGAGTATTTAGAGAGAAAAAAAAAGATGAAGAAAAAGATTATTATTATTGGTGAACATAATACATTAGGTTGACTGTATTGTGTATTGAGTAATGTCAGCAACACAATTTATTTTAACATTGCGCCCCTCGTGCTTGGCGAAGATGCATCCCTTGAAACTCCATGCATTTCTCATACCAAGAACGTTTTGTGCTTCTTTCAGGATAGTTCTGCGTTTTATTGTCAGGTCTTCTGCAATGAATATTTTCTTTCCTTTGAACTTATATGCGTGTTTAAACAGCTTGGATTTCAGTTCCGTGTTTGCTAACTTTAATATAATAGGTCTGCTTTTATTGGGTATATCCATTTTCCTGCCTATTCTGTAGCATCCAACTATATTGTCATTTCCTAAATTCAGGCCAGTATTTGTGTTGATAATGAGTTTGATTTTTTCTCGCAGGTTTTCTTCATCATCGGCATCTTCGTTTACCCCGTATACACAAACATGGGTGGCTTTCATACTCTGATATATATCATCGACTTTTTGTTCCAGGAGATTATTGTTCGTTACCATTATATCCACTTTTTGCTGTAGATGAGACGTTCTTTCAGCCTGAGTTTTTATTTCCTCTTCTAGTTTCTTCAGTTTTTGTTAATTTTTCTTCCAGGAGATTATTGTTCGTTACCATTATATCCACTTTTTGCTGTTGTTTCTGGTCAGAGACATAACTTTTCTGACCGTATGTTCCGTTGTGAAATGACACTCACTATGTTTTCTCGTTCATCACTTTTCACGGGCTTTCACAACCACTTTTTACCGACTAAAACATGTAGTTTTTACGGAGCAATTTAACGTAGGTCTACTCAATATGAGACATAAAAATGAACCTTATTACTTTAAATAGCTGCACCACATTTCAACCACATCGGTTTCAGGATATTCAGGATATTTTATAAATACCTTTTTTTTATCCTTCAACGCCCTGTATCTCAGAAACGAAGCAACTCCGGACATATGTTCATAGGAACTTTTTTTTGTCAAATGACCTAACGAAACACCCCCTGAAGTTTCGTATCGTAGGTAGGAAACACCCTGTATATATATATATATATATATATATATATATAAAGAAATTGATTATTGGGGTATGCAGCAAAAGAAAAAGTGTACTCTTTAAAGTTTGTCCAAGCTTTCGGAATGTTTTATTTCCATCTTCAGGGATACTACAATGAAGAATTGAACAAATTAGTGTGTCGTTCGAACCTTAAGGTACTAATAACTTACATCTTTGTTGAGATTAGTTTCTATGTTGTTTATGAATGTTCTCCATGTAAAGTACGGTGAAATCTAAGTTATGACTTTGAAGTTGGCAACTCATGTTTTAAATCGTCGACTAATTATACACATTAAAATTCATTGAACAGTTACTAATTAAAATATTAAAAATATAAATTCTGAAACATGTGTGCCTTGAGAAAGTACAATAGGTTATAAATGGTGGGAAAATTATTTATTCACTTGTCATCTGCTTTGACAGTCACTGGTACCAACTGAGGATAGTACCAACTGATATGAATTGGTGTGCCATTATTGGCCAAAGTATTATAGTAATTTTCGTGTTAGTACCAACTGAAGGTTGGGCCAACTTGAAGATATATTAATAACTAGTAATGAGCTCCGATTGATTTGAGGAAAATTCTGTATTTTCCATTGCTAATAAGAAGGAATAAATTTCACTCAGGTGGTTGACATCAGTTTTTTTGTTCATATGATTTTTGTCCTGTGATATGAAAGCCATTCCCAGAAAAGTTCTCTTAGCAGTGTGTCGTTCATTAGTTAATATTTTAACTTCATCATAGTTCATATGATGGTCGAATTTGTTCACGTGATCTGCTAGAGCACATCTTTTTGGATGGCGCCTGCAATCACTTTTATGTGATATTAATCTCTGTTTCAATAATCTTGCAGTTTCACCAATATATACTTTGTCACAACCCTGGCAAGGTATACTATATATAACATTCCTGCTGTCTAACATTGGAACTATGTCTTTCACTTTGGAGTAAATAGACTTAATTGTAAGTACTGTTCTGTTCGCTATTTTGATATTATCTATGGTTTTGAAAAGTCTAGCAAGTTTGGGTGAAATATCTCTTAGGTACGGTAAAGAGGTAAAAATACTGGGGACAATACTGATAGTAGTCACTGTATTATTATTCGATATATTAAGATTTATATGACTATGTTGTGGCTCAGTAATAGGTGATGTGTTGAACAATATACTTTTTATTGAACTTGGAGGATAAGAATTGTCTAAAAAGAGATTTAAAAGGATTTTAAGATTTTTATTGTGGAAACTTCCATCTGAAATTCTCAGCACCCTGTTCTTCATCTGCTTTACCAGATTTACTTTTACCGAATGTTTGTGATAGGACAGATAGTTTAAATATCTTCCAGAACTGCAATCTTTCCGATACCAATCTATCAGTATTTTGTTCTCATTGGAACGTACGAATCTGGTGTCCAGAAATGGTACGGATTGTTCGACGTTTTCGGTTTCTATAGTAAACTGGATATGTGGGTCATAGTTATTGAAGGTAAAGAGAATCTCATCTGTACTATCCTTTGGCATTGCCAAAATAATGTCATCGACATATTTTTCTATGAAAAAAGGTTTGAAAGATAAAACTGGTAGTACAGTGTCCAACAGGTCATCCATTACGTAGGCCGCAAGGATAGGTGAAATTGATGCTCCCATTGGAGTACCAAAGGTTTGTCTATATATTTTATCATTAAAGGAATAATATGTATTATCAAAAAGAAAAGTTAGCAGTTTCGTAAATGTTTCTTCGTTAATATCGCAATGATTACTAATACTATCCCAATTTTTATGTACTGCTCTATGGCAAGTTTCAAGATAGACATTACTGAAAAGGGATACCACATCCAAACTGGCTAGTACATGGTTATCTGGTGATATTACATTTTTGAATTGATTAGTTACTTCGAAGGAGTCTTTCATATAGTACAAATTAAAAAAGAAGCAATAGGTTCTGTAGGAGAACCAATTGATGATACTATCGGTCTGACTGCTAAGGTTGATTTATGTACTTTAGGAAGAGAGTAAAATTTTGGAGAAATTCCACTATAGTTAGTGAGCTTTTTGTTGGTCACAATGTTGATTTGGTTCGTGCTATGGAGGAACTCAATAAGTTTATTACTTTTAGTTTGAATGGATGTCGTAGGATCTTTTCTCATTTCTATATATGAGTTGTTATTTAACAATATGTCATTTGATAACTCCAAATATTGTTGTTTCTCCATGACTACCGTGACATTGCCTTCATCTGACTGTGTGAGAATCAGGTTGGGATTATCTTTCAGAAAGTTTTTTGATTTTTTTAAAAGTTCATGGAAAATTGATGTGGTGTGATTTGACTTTTGTACCTGATTTGTAATGATGTTAGTAGCTCGAGCTATAGTGATTACAAATCAGGTACAAAAGTCAAATCACACCACATCAATTTTCCATGAACTTTTAAAAAAATCAAAAAACTTTCTGAAAGATAATCCCAACCTGATTTTCACACAGTCAGATAAAGGCAATGTCACGGTAGTCATGGAGAAACAACAATATTTGGAGTTATCAAATGACATATTGTTAAATAACAACTCATATATAGAAATGAGAAAAGATCCTACGACATCCATTCAAACTAAAAGTAATAAACTTATTGAGTTCCTCCATAGCACGAACCAAATCAACATTGTGACCAAAAAAAAGTGGAATTTCTCCAAAATGTTACTCTCTTCCTAAAGTACATAAATCAACCTTAGCAGTCAGACCGAATGTATCATCAATTGGTTCTCCTACAGAACCTATTGTTCCTTTTTTTACCTGACATTCTCACGAAGCATACAATTTTGACAATGTGTACTATATGAAAGACTCTTTGAAGTAACTAATCAATTCAACAATGTAATATTACGAGATAACCATGTACTAGCCAGTTTGGATGTGGTATCCCTTTTCAGTAATGTCTATCTTGAAACTTGCCAGAGAGCAGTACATTGAAATTGGGATAGTATTAGTAATCATTGCGATATTAACGAAGAAACATTTATGAAACTGCTAACTTTTCTTTTTGATAATACATATTTTTCCTTTAATGATAAAGTATATAGACAAACCTTAGGTACTCCAATGGGAGCATCAATTTCACCTATCCTTGCGGCCTACGTAATGGATGACCTGTTGGACACTGTACTACCAGTTTTATCTTTCAAACCTTTTTTCATAAAAAAATATGTCGATGACATTATTTTGGCAATGCCAAAGGATAGTACAGATGAGATTCTCTTTACCTTCAATAAATATGACCCACATATCCAGTTTACTATAGAAACCGAAAACGTCGAACAATCCGTACCATTTCTGGACACCAGATTCGTACGTTCCAATGAGAACAAAATACTGATAGATTGGTATCGGAAAGATTGCAGTTCTGGAAGATATTTAAACTATCTGTCCTATCACAAACATTCGGTAAAAGTAAATCTGGTGAAGCAGATGAAGAACAGGGTGCTGAGAATTTCAGATGGAAGTTTCCACAATAAAAATCTCAAAATCCTTTCAAATCTCTTTTCAGACAATTCTTATCCTACAAGTTTAATTGAAAGTATATTGTTCAACTCATCACCTATTACTGAGCCACAACATAGTCATATAAATCTTAATATATCGAATAATAACACAGTGACTACTATCAGTATTGTCCCCAGTATTTTCACCTCTTTACCGTACCTAAGAGATATTTCACCCAAACTTGCTAGACTTTTCAAAACCATAGATGATATCAAAATAGCGAACAGAACAGTACTTACAATTGAGTCTATTTACTCCAAAGTGAAAGACATAGTTCCAATGTTAGACAGCAGGAATGTTATATATAGTATACCTTGCCAGGGTTGTGACAAAGTATATATTGGTCAAACTGCAAGATTATTAAAACAGAGATTAATATCACATAAAAGTGATTGCAGGCACCATCCAGAAAGATGTGCTCTAGCAGATCACGTGAAAAATCTGACCATCATATGAACTATGATGAGTTAAAATATTAACTAATGAACGATACACTGCTAAGAGAACTTTTCTGGAAATGGCTTCCATATCACAGGAAAAAAATAATATGAACAAAAAAACTGATGTCAACCACCTAAGTGAAATTTATTCCTTCTTATTAGCAATGGAAAATACAGAATTTTCCTCAAATCAATCGGAGCTCATTACTAGTTATTAATATATCTTCAAGTTGGCCCAACCTTCAGTTGGTACTAACACGAAAATTACTATAATACTTTGGCCAATAATGGCACACCAATTCATATCAGTTGGTACTACCCTCAGTTGGTACCAGTGACTGTCAAAGCAGATATAAGTGAATAAATAATTTTCCCACCATTTATAACCTATTGTACCTATGTTGCCATGGCTATGGCAATACTTCACGAACAAGTCAGTAAAAGTAGCATTTTTTGATGTTTTTTATATTGATGTAGTTTTGAGGAGCGTGTACAAAAAAAAATATTTCAAAATATAATACACTGGTTCGCTCTCGCAGGATAGGCAGACGAGTACTAGATCGGATTCGAGAATTACGTTTAACTGAAAGACATTCCTTAAATTTATTCCAAGCACTAAAAATACAACGATGTAAAGTTTGCGCGAAACAGCACAAAAGACGGGAAATCAGACATATATGTCGCACCTATGAAGTACCATCGTGCCTCATTCCTTGTTTAGAAACATAACATTCAAAAAACATGTTTTATTTTTTATTAGTTATGGTATTTTGTATGTTTTTTCCAGTTGATATAAATGTCAATCCAAAATTTATATAATTTTTTTTTTTGAATACCCGATGAATTGGCCCACACTGCTCTAGACGTATATATACGCACAACCTAAAATATTGCACATGTGAAGTAATATTTCAGAAATCATTTTCGCAGTGAAAGGGTTAATGCTAAAATAGGTCACCATCATGTTCCACACAAGCTGCTTATATCCTTATTATTCTGTTCACACCACTTTGTGAAATATCCGTGTCCGCTGCTATTTCCCTAGTGCTTGAGTGAAGATTTTCCTGTAGCAACAATAAAACTTGCAACTCATTTTCCTCATTGATTCGACCACCAACAAATTGTTTTTTGGTATAAGACACACTACCACTGAGTTCGAACCGATCTCTCAACATTTGGAATGAAGACACCCGTCAAGTTCTTGCTTCTGGATATTTTTGTTGGGAGATTCTGCTTGCTAATGAAGGATTTCTCTCAGTTTTGCCAATATAGACCATATTCACAAATTATTCACGAGTGAAGTTCATTATTAACAATTATAAGGGTACAATTATTGAAAGTACACGGATGTGTCCAATTTAACGACAGCAATTCCTTTTTTTTCAGAAAATACCATAATTTTTTTTTATTCTGTAACAAATTCCGCAAAATTCACAAAGTTTACCCTAAAAACCCTACACCGATAAAAAACTCTCGAAAATTGACATGCTATGATGCAATAAAATAGGGTGTTGTATTTTAAGAAGTCGAGTTATTGCCATTTGTAATTTGTCATATTCACAAAATCGTAATAGACAATGGAACATCGACTTCGAGTTCACTTGTACCTCAAACAAGCGCTAAGACCTGAGCAATCGACTGAAAAATAGCCAATGGTTCTGAAGTTATGATTATTTCTGTGGGTCTATTTACGATGCAATGTTGACATATAAATTGACATGAGTCAAAAACTATTGCAGATAGTTCAAAAAATCCGTGGGCGTTAAATTGATAATTTAGTGGCGAATCCAAAAATGTAAAAAAATCAAGGGTCGCCATTCAAAAACCATTGCGGATCAGTCTGAGAAACCTGGGTGCGTTATATCAATAATTTTGTGGTAAATCCAAAAATGTAACAGAAAGGGGCGGCTGTTTGAAAATAGAACTCAGTTGTGTATCTTATTTTGGGACATCCTGCATATAAATAGTTTTTTTTTAGAATGTGCTTCATTATCGAACCTATCGTTCAAAAAAACACTTTCCACAGTTGAGGCAGTTTGAAAACCAGGTAAAATATCTGATTCTACCAAAATAACCTGTATGAAATTTGCAGAATAACAGACATATTTTCATTTCATAATTGGAAACTGTTTGACACATAATGAATCATAAAACAATACGGCATAAGCGCATCAGCTCTCGTATGTTCCCAGATTTTGTGTTTTACAAAACAATACGTTAATTGAAATGAGGAAGGAACAATTTCATTTATTCATACTACTAACGAAAAATACAAGGAATATAACCCCAAAATCGCCCCGCGAGTGTTCAATATTGACAATGGCTTATATATCATCCCTAAAACAAACACGAAGTGAAGTGGATTCTTCACTCAGTATGCATGATTGGGCAGCTGAACGACGAATACATATTTAATGGAAAAAGTGGAAGGAATCGCGTCCGGACCTCAATAGTACCAGTTTCATGGGTTAGTTTTGTATCTTCGTTATTTGGCAGGTATACATAGTTTCGGTGACAATGCATTATGAAATTTTTGTTAGGATAATTTTTGTGATTATGGTCCGATTCTATTCAAAATTGGTATCTAAGAGATTTTTGGGTTGAAAAAATTTTTACAATCTTTTATTTTTAGTTTCACCTGTCACGGTATCTGTTTATCTGTCTGTGGGTCTGTCTGTCTGGAATAAAATCATGCAAGTTAAATTTGACCCACTTCTAATCGTCCGATTGATTCAAAATTTGGCAGGTGTACATAATTCCGGTAACAATGCATTATGAAATTTTTGTTAGAAAAAAATCAAAATGGTGGCTCCCATATTGCGGACAATTTTCGTGATTACAGTCCGATTCTATTCAAAATTGGTATCTAGGGGTTTTTAGATATAAATTACTAAACTAGTTATTTAATATCATGAATTCTGAACAATAAAGAATGAATGAACGAAAAAAAATAAAAAATAACAAGTTTTATTAGTTGTTAACAAAATCAGAAGTAAAATGTTAAAAATGAAAATTATAAAAAAAATTAAAGACAAGCTTTTATTATTCAAATGCAATGAAAAGGAAAAAATCATTTCTTTCATTGTTTGATCTAGGTTATGCTGTGAGTAACAGATTCAAAAGCTTGCCGCGGATACAAAATAGGTTATCATGCGCGGCAAGATTTCGAATCTGTTACTCACAGAATAACATAGATCAAACAATGAAAGAAATGAATTTTTTCTTTCAAGTGCATTTGTATAATAAAATCTTGTCATTAATTTTTTTTATAATTTTCATTTTACTTTTATATATTCGATATTTTGGTGAAATCATATATTTTCACAAGCTTTTCATTCAACTAAAAAAAATCCCTTAATATGATCATAGATTGTACCACTGTTAGTTTCAGAATTGAAGACTGTTGATAAATGGTTATTTCCATTCACTAATTCAGAGAGAGAAAATGAATTAACTATGGCTAGATCCAAAGTGGATTTTGACATGGGTAGTTATGGTGGTTTTTCTCATTAACGAGTTCAGTTTCTTTCCTGTATGAAAATATACTGACCTGCAATATTGCGTGTCCCATCAGCCCAGTTGAAGTCAGTATGACGATGTATTTTGTAAATTGACTTAGTATTTCCAAATTTTCAAATTTGTGCATGGTGAGTGTTACATAAATCCCCATAGACACGGCGAATATAAAATAGATGGTTATCCAAAAGTAGAAGAAGTAACATATTTTCGTCCACTTTAAGACCAAATAGAGTTCTGGAATAGAAAAAAAAAGTGAGTGAGATTCCAAAAATATTCATTTCAATTATTTCAATTGATTGTTCCATTGATACATTTTTTTCAAATTATTTAACGTATAAAATATGAATGCATTTTTATTTACAGTACGCGATATTCATTAACAAAATCCATGTCTTCGGCACTTGTTTGGGATAATAACCTTCCACAACCTGAAAAGAAAATCAAATGGATCGGCGAATCTATACAAGTGTAGAAGGGCAAATAAATTACTTTGCTCCGAAGAAAAACTGCGTGCACCAAACTATTTTTCACAAATTGAAAAATATTCAATTAGTCAGTTACTTATAGTATTCTAATTATTGTATCCTAATTATTGAATTTAAAGACACTTCTCTATATACTCTTGACGTTTCGGGAACTGTATCCGTTCCCGTTTCCAAAAAACTTCTGAATGTTGAATAAATCGTCTCAGTTTTTTCGCTGTTTCTCTCGCAGTGATTGAACGTGGTCTTTTTGACTAATGTCAAAAGAGTTTTGTCAAAAGGATAATGAGACATTAACTTGAATATTCGATGTATGGAGTGTTTTTCGGATAATGGAGTCAATCCATTATCGCTCTGCCAAATGCAGGATCTTCTTCTGGTGAGAACTGTATATCAACAAATTCTTCTGATATGGATCACACTTGAAACCCTTACTGAAAGAAGATCCTGTATTTGGCAGAGCGATAATGGATTGACTCCATTATCCGGAAAACACTCCATACATCAAATAAAAAAGGTAATGTCTCATCATCTTTTTGACAGAACTCTTTTGACATTAGTCAGAAAAGACCACGTTCAATCACTGCGAGAGAAATAGCGAAAAAACTGAGGAATTTCAATCTGCATTCGGAAGATTTTTTGAAAACGAGAACGGATATCTTTAAATTCAATAATTTTTTGTGATAGGCAAAAATTAGAATACGACAAGTTACTGACCAATTGGATATCTTTCAATTTGTGGAAAATAATTTGCTGTACGCAGTAACTTCTCGGGGCAAAGTAATTTTTTGCCCTTCTACATTGATCCATTTAATTTTGTTTTCAGATTGTGGAAGGTTATAATCCCAAAAAAGTGTCAAGAATGAGCATTCCTCCACAAAAAACAAGCTCCAAACAAAATTCATGTCATATTCGTAAATGCTATATAAATTTTGATCAACAAAAATAGTGGTCTATATGAGGTTATGATTGTTCGAAGAAATCTTCCATATTTTTTGGATGACAACATCATGGAAAGTATTTCATCATTACAAAATAAAGCATTGTTTTTCTTCAGATATATTCCATTACTTCAAACCGATAGTAAATACTTCAATTTTATCTTCTGATTTTACTGGGTATGATGATCTAAACACTATTATGATTGAATAATATTTTTTATGGAGGCAAAAAAAATTTCAATACTCTATATTATCGAAGCGGACTCCCACAAAATTCCTAACTAATTGAATTGAATTTTCAGTTCCCACAAAAACGAGTTCTACTACAGGGTGAGTCAACAGGATTCCCGTGGTTCATTGCTCCTTATTGTATAACTATTTCGATTTCTTTAATTTTTTTTGTCGAAGGGGCCATCTGAGACCACCTTCAAAAATAATTTTTAATCATACAGGGTGCATCATCTAAAGTTGTTCGATAGAAATCTATTTTGTAGACTTATTGTATGCCCAGAAACTCAAATACAGTTGATTGATGACGTCAGTGAAATATGCTCAGCAGATCCCTAACCACAAATAGCTGAATGAAATTACGATTAGTATCAACACATTAATGGTGTGTTTTTTATTGTATTTTTTTGGACTTTAAAATTCAACATTTTTTTCATTCTTTCATTCGAATTTAATAAAGCTGAGAATGTAACACTTATTAATATAAATGTTAGATTTTCGCAGAATAAATTCAGTGAATTCAGATGATTTCTATTGAGGTGAATATTGTTACTGTAGGAGAAACCTAGCTTGATACTAATATTAGCTCAGAGTCAATCCGAATAAATGGGCATACTTTCGTGAGACAGGTCAGAGGCTCGCACGGAGGGGGGATTGGTTCATATATGTATATCGAACAAGTGTAGGTAGAGTCCAGATTCCGTCATATCCGAATAAAATTATATGCAATGTTATTTTTAGACCACCTAATTTGATTGCGACCCTTCTTCTGGATGAATTAGAATACTCTTATATCACCAGCAAGTCAATAAGTTAAGGTTTTTCTTGATGGGAGATTTGGATATTGATATCTCTCAAAACAGCTATCTGCATAATCAACTGAATAATTTAACCAATGACTATGGTGCAATTCATCAGCTTCTCCGATCGGATATTTAGAGACAGTATGACTGCTCCTTGGCTAACGGATTATGTGAGACTTTTAATGAGCCTCAGGGATAAAACCAAACTGAAACAACAACAAATCGATTGAGTCCTAGCAATATTATGAAAAATTACCTATTTCACATTTTGAAATATTTGGTAAAAATACTTGGGGAATCGTTGGTCGGTATGATGATGTTCATTGAGAATATCAAGAATTTGGAATAAATTGTTGAGGATGTTCGATACAACAACACAAACTTAGCCATTCATCGGTATTTTGATTTTTTCAAATGGAACACCATGTATATTTTCATTTAAATCAACTCCTTTTCAATAATTCTACACTTTTCATTCCCCATGTCTTGTACCTAAAACAACTCGTTACCAAAAGATGGATATTTTTCCACAGAAAATATTGACAATGTTCGCCTTTTTATTCGAATCTTACAGAAAATAACAATAATCAATGCAGCAAATATTCAATGTGCCTGCCATTTTCACCACTACACACTCTCAATCTGTTTCGGGAATTAGTATCCACATGTGCCAGCATGTCCTCTGAAATTTCCCTGAAAGCAGTACGAATTCTTGTTTCATATTTCAGGAGTTGTTGGCGGAGTTCTATAGACAACCCATTCAATGTATCCCCATAGAAAAAAATCAATTTTTGTAAGGTCCGGTGACCTTGGAGGCCACTGAACTGGCCCTCCTCTACCTATCCATTTTTCACGTAATTAATTATCAATGTATTCCCGCACATCAATGTGGTAATGTGCAGGAGCGCCATCTTGTTGTAGCCACATTCTCTACCTTATAGCCTGGAGTATCATCCAATGAATTTGATAACTGACTTCGCAGAAATCTTAGTTATTTTCTTCCATTGAGATGACTGTTGAAAAAAAAAGGAACCAATTACACGCCGTCCAATGATACCTCCCCAAACATACAGTGACCAACGTCTAACAAAATGAGGATTTTCAGTTGCATAATAGTGCATATTATGCCGATTCACATGGCCATTGTTGTGAAACGTGGCTTCGTCTGAAAATAGAACATACTCAAAAAAATCAGGTTCTTGGTTGATTTTATCTATTCCCCATTGGCAAAACCGCATTCGCCTTGGAAAATCTCTTTCAGTCAGCTCCTGCATTAACTTCATATGATATGGATTCTAATTGCATTTTCTCACCATCCGAGAAACACTACTTTGAGAAATTCCCAACTCCCTACTCAAAATACGTGTACTCACATGGGGATTCTCGGTAATATGCAATTCAATATCAAGAGTATTTCCATCATTCGTTACAGGACAAGCACGTTCAAACTTTTTGTAAAATACTTTTCCGGTTTCCTCAAATCTTGTTTTGTGGTCTCGAAATGCTCGCTGGTCTGGATGTATTCTCTCAGGAAACTTTTGTTCGTATAATCTAGATGCCAGTAAGCAATTGCCATCACTTCCCCACAAAGCATACACCATTTTAGCCATGTCCTCCAAACGATAATTCATAATGCCACAATGATTTTCAACACAACTGGATTGTAGTTTGACAGTTACCTCTATTTACAATTCCGATAGTCATTTTTTCAGCGGTAGTCATGGATAACTAAACTAGAAAAAATAGTAACATTTGAAAATTTCTTTTGCAATGCTAGTTATTCATAAGTTGCCAAGAATACTTTTGAAGCTGAAAAAATGAAAATAAAACATCATTCAGTATCAGTATTTTCTAAGAACAAACATGTAGATAAAAAATCTATAGAATTGTTGATTTATATCGAACAATTCCTTCAAATCAGAATATCTCGGAAACTGGTTGTTTAAGGTACATGACGTCGGGGATGGAAAGTGAGTGAGTGAGTATTGAAAAGGAGGTGATTTGGATGAAAATATACAGGGTGTTCTATTTGAAAATATCAAAATAACGATGTTTGAAAATGGCCAAGTTTGTGTTGTTGTATCGGACATCCTGTACAATTTATTTCAAATTCTTGGTATTCTCAATGAATATCATCATATCGTCCAACGATTTCCCAATTATCTTCACTAAATATTTGGCAATTCGAAATAGGTAATTTTTCGAAAAGAAGTCTACAAAACAAATTTCTTTTGAATAACTCGGCAACGCCGCAACGGAAATCAAAATTGAAAAGATCGTTGAGCAGCCGATGGATTAAATGAAAATATACCGGGTGTTTCATTTGAAAAATAAAAACTTTGGTTAGCCACGCATCAATGATGCACCCTGTATGAATGAAAATGATTTTGGAAGGTGGTCTTAGGTGGTTTGTTTGATGAAAAAAATTTAAGAAATCGAAATAGTGATACATTAAGGAGCAATGAACCACGGGAATCCTGTTGGCTCACCCTGTATATTCCGATACCAGAATATTGAGACAAAATTAATATATCTAAATTCTATTATATTTCTTCTAGAAAAAAAATTGTGTGTGGGTATTAATAATAAATAATGCACAATAACAATTTAAGTTACATATTCCCATTTTTCTCAGTTTGTTCAGCAGTTATTTGAGCCTATAGTTGGTGAAGAATCACTTTTACGACTGAAAGAATATTCTAAACTAACGATATTCTGTGTGGACATAATTCAGAAGAGTTTCATATACTTGCCAATGAGGGGATGCTGTAAAACTTCTATTTTCTCCTCATCTGATGCGGATACAAGCAGGCTGGAAATTACTTCCATTTGTCTTCCACATGTTTTTGGTGCCAACACACTGAAATCTGGTAAAACAGATTGAGAGTTCGAGTCATGACAAGTAAAAATTAATTTTGGCTGGATATGGGGGTATTGAGTGATTATGAATTTATATGTCGGTGAAGTGTTACAGAAAATGATAGATTATCCATTCATGATTGATTGTATAGAGTCAATCATACCAAAACCTATTCACGTATTTTTATTCCGCGAATATTGTTCAATAGTAATCTAATTTTCGGGTCTGAGGCACATATATGGTGTGTATGAATATTTTCAATGGTTTTCAATGGATGAAACATATCAGTACCCGCTCTATATACAGAGTGACCTATTTGAAAGCGGGCCACCTCTCTAAAACTGGTATTTATTAACCGATTCAGAAGTGTTTTTTAAAGAAAATAGAGCTTCAATGGTTCTAGTTGAATGCCATGAATTCGAAATAAAAATGAAAATTTCACGTCCTACTTCGAATTTTTTTCAATGTCAAAAGCCCAAAAAACATACTAGCGATGTTTTTCAATGAAATTTGACGTCGCCTCTGGATTTGTGATGCTTTCAAATGGGTGTGACCAAATTTCACCATAAAATTATTTTTTTTATCAGAAATATAGCATAAGTAAAATATTCATATCAATATCGAAATAATTCAAATAGTTGTCATATAAATCACAAATTTGTAAATAATATGGTTTAAAATACTCCTTCAGAACATAGCAACTCTATGTGAGATATGTTATGTCTCTTAGAACACTGCAGTTTGTTGTCACAGAATAGAAATGCACATCTTTACATCAAATAATATAATTACCAATATTAATAACATGAATGAACTACTACAAAAGAATGAATTTACATGACAGTGCCTACACATTAAATTTCGGACTGTTCAACCAAATCTCCATTTAATTCGATTTATCGTATCGTTTTCTAATGTTAACCATAACATTCGATAATTGGTTTGGGGTGATATCTCTGCAAGCCTGTCCTATTCTTTCACGCAGTTCCTCTCTGCTGGTTGGGCAAGTTTTGTAAACTTTTTCTTCAACGAAGCCCCATGAAAAAAATTCAATGGAGTCAAGTCCGGGGATATGGGGGGAAACTTAACCAATGCACTATTTCGCCCTATCCACCGATTAGGAAAATTTTCTTCCAACCAATCTCTCACAATCCTGCTATTGTGGATGGAACAGGCATCTAATTGGAATAGAAGATGAGCCTCTTCTGCTCGTGGAAGTTCATCCATAGCGTTGGAAAATTCGTTTTTCAAAAAATTCTAAAAAATTTTACCATTCAAATTGCTTAACAAAAAAACGAGCCAATTATTTTGGTATGTAATATTCCACACCAAACATTAATTTTTTGTGAGTAGGTACTGTCTTCTACAATTTATTATCCAATGTGGATTTTCTTCCGTGCAGTACCTTGTATTTTGAGAATTAACTGTTCCATTGGTTGGGAATGTTGCCTCGTCACTGAACAATTTTTTTTTTTTCAAAAAACCTGTTATTTAGATATTCTCCTTGAGCCCATGAACTATAATCCATCCTCTTTTCATTATCGCCTTCTTCTAAGATATGAAGATACTTTGGTTCAAAGGGCTTCATCTTATTATATTTCCTAAGATTTCTCCTTGTTGTTTCACGCGGTAAGTGTCCAAACTTGCAATTCTCACACTTGTTTTCGGATTATTATTGAAATAATTTCGAATTCGTTCAGAATTAATTCGTCTCTGTCTCTGTACAATATTACTATTCTTCAGATTATGTTTACAAACAGCTCCATACTGATTGAAAATTTGGTTTATTCGGCCAACTATAGCTCTGCTAATATTTCATCGCTCCGGATGCATGTTATTGAAAATTCTATATACTTCCCTTTCGGATCTATCGTTGTTACCACGAAGTCTTACTATTTCAATTTTCTCCTGCAGAGTCAAATTATCAGCTATACTTCCGCAGGTACTTGAAGAGTTATCAACACTGACAAATTTGTATCTTTTCGTCTATTGTTCTGATGACTTGTCATCTCTATAGCAACTAAAGTTACAAAGCCTACTAATAAAAATAATATTTTTGGAATGTGGTATCCCGAGCATGTTCGAATCGAACCAAGATTGATATTTGGAATAACTGTCAACCACCAAAGAGGAACTGCGTGAAAGAATAAGACAGGCTTGCACAGGTATTACCCCAAACCAATGATCGAATGTTGATCAAATCTTATGGTTAGTTACCATTAGAAAATGGTAGAATAAATGTATCGAATTAATCGGGATTTGGTTGAAAAGTACGAAAACTAATGTGTAGGCACTCTTATTTCAATTCATTCTTTTGTTGAATTTCATTTCTGTTATCAATATTGGTTATTATTGATTATTGATTACTATTTGATGTAAAGATGTACATTTAATTCCTTTAGCAAAAAACTGCAGTGTTCTGATGGACATAACTATCTCCTATACTATGGAGTTACGTTTGGAAGAAACATAATTTGACACCATTTTGAATAACTGCTGTTCACAAACTCGACTGCTGACGACCTGAAAGAGCATTTTAAACGATATTTTCAACAAGATTGTGATTTATATGACGACTATTCGAAATATTTTGATAAAGTGATATGAATTTTACTTATGCCATATTTCTGTTGAAAAAATAATAAACAGAAAGCCATGTGTATTCGTAGCATGTAAAAATACTAAGAAAAAATATTGTTTTATTTTCAGGTAAACGATACCTAAAAATCCTGAGAAATCTCGATACAGATTATTTAGAACAGCTGACGCTAGCGGACCATAGAAAAATATAACATGATGGAGCATCCCCACATAATCGGCAAATGGTAGGAACCTATTTAGATAGGAATTTTTATGACCATTGGGTTGAAACTGACGGTTCGCAACTACCCAAGCATTTCTGGACAACAAGTGTTTGACCACAACCTCAGCCACGTAATATGAACGGTTCTATCACGCGGCGGCTACCAAAATGGGGAACAGTTTTTTGGTGGCTGCTACGTTCCGATCTACATTCCTTGATCTCAGAAAGCTAGATTCCAATCACGTTGTGGTTACCTGGCAAAAACGTGGATATGTAGTGGCCGACACTAGATACGTTAAACAACTGACTGCGTTTGCGTAAATAATATGTAGCCCTATCTCTGTTCAGCGAATTGTGATAAATGTTCCTCATTCATCCATTTTGCCTGATTGATCTCTAACACTTGATCAACTATCAGAATATACAACATATAAACATATAAACGCGTAAGTATATTGAATTTGGATACTTCTGATCGGGATAAAATTAAAACGATTGAAAGTTTTATGTGAAATATGGGTGTTGTAGCTCGATTGTAAGCATGCGCCATCTGAATACACTTTATTTGAGGAAAACATTATAATTTTGGAAATAACTAGCCTCTGAAATTATGTACTTAAATCCCTCAAACATTGTTTCATCAATCTTGGTTGGTTGAAACAAATATTTACGTTACAAATTACTACGTTTAATGCAGTACTGATGACAAATAAATTTTTCTTGAATATTTCGATCATTTTTCTAATAATGGCGACCCAGCTCACTCCTGTGAATATGGCGGCTTTCGGAGAATATAACTTTAAAGTGGCAGAAAGTGTAAATATACCACTCTAAAGCTCCTCCCATCATAGAATGCCCAGTGGATCTGAATTATTTACTTTTCCGCCACTGGAAAGTGGCACCCACGTTGCAGGCCCATGACTCCGGCCCTGAGACCAGAGCAGCATATGTCGAGGCTAGAGGCATATGCAAAGAGACAATAGAATGCTCAAAAGATGCCCACAATGCCAAAATAAGATCAAAACTTGCTGAATGTTCTAACGGATCCCGTTCATTTTGGTCTTTCGCCAAAGCTGTGGGAAGAAACTTCACCCAGCTCATTTCCTCCTCTAACCAAAGGAGATGGAACACTTGCAACGACTGCCCAGGAAAAAGCCAATATTTTTTTTATTTTTTTTTTCATAATAATATATAGTTTATTGAGTAATAATAAAATTATAAACGGTACATATTAATTGTAAACATTCAATAAACCGAGATTCTCACTAAGGCATATAGCCTGTGCGTGAGATCTATGATTTATTCGGTTCAATTTTTGTTTAAAGATAAGAATTTAATATATGAAATATAGATGAAATTAGGTACAAATACAATGTGTTAAAATCAAAGTATAGATAAAGTTAGATAAAATTATATAAATAAAATCAAAGTTATTGTAAAAGGACATATTTGTACAATATTTTTTTGAATGAATAAATAAATAAAATAAATGAAACGGACTAGTTTTGAGTGTTGATTGTTGATTGGACAGACACTTTGTTAATATTTATTTCAGCATATCTATCATTTTGATGAGTTCATTTTTCGGGTATTCGGCAATAAATTTGTTTAATTTTTTCTTGAATTGATAAATATAATGCGTTTCTGTCAGATATTCTGGTAGGATTTGATACATTCTTGGTGCAAGATATGTAAAACTACGTTGGCCAATTGTTTTAGATGCAAATGGAGTTTGGTAACGTGTATTTTGTTTCCTCGTATTATATGTGTGTGTCAATGTCTTAAGTAAGGTTTTCATTATTATTTTAAAATTTTTTTTGGATTATATTGATTTTTTTTAGATGGTATTCATTGCCCCACCCCACCCTTTGCCTAAATTCAGTTGAATGCCAACCAGTGCATGATAGACCATCTTGAGTTTATTTTTGTCTAAAATGTCTCTCAAAAGTTTGAATTTGTATATTAAATATCTGAGATTTTTGCTAGTATTTTCTATATGTTTATCCCATTTCAAGTGTTATGCCCAAATATTTGATATTATCTGTTGCTTCAATTTTGTAATGTTCATTGATTTTCAGAGTGTTGTAATCTGGCAAGTTTCTATTCCTGCATGTGAATGTAATGAATTTTGTTTTATCGAAGTTTATTGTTAGCAAATGATGGTCCATCCAGTTTTTTATGATTTTCAGGTCAGTTTCCGCTACATTTTTCAGTTCTTTCCAACTATTAGCTTGATAAAGAATGGCTGTATCATCAGCAAAACTTATTATCTTGCCACTACTATTTGTTTTGTATAGGCTATTCATATAAATACTGAATAACATAGGTCCCAGTACGGTCCCTTGAGGTACTCCATATTCTACCTCTACTGAATCGCTCAGACAATTTTTGATTTTTACATATTGTTGTCTATTAGATATATAGCTTCTCATTAGATCTAGCACGTTTCCTCTCAGACCGATATCCTCTAAGGCTTCCAATAACTTCGGATGGCTTACCGTGTCGAATGCTTTTGCTAGATCTAAGAAAACACACATTGTTGGTTTACTATCTTCTAGAGCTTTATATATATTAGAAACTAGAAACGAAATTGCATCTTCAGTACCTTCATTTGGTTGAAATCCATATTGCCTCGACGAAATAATTTTTTTATCGCTTAGATATTTATCTAGTTTGAGTTTGATTATTTTTTCAAATATCTTTGTAACATTCGTTATAACTGAGATCGGCCTGTGATTCACCATTTGATTTTTGTCTCCTTGTTTGAAAAGGGGTTTTATAATAGCTTTTTTCAGTATTGAAGGCCATTTTCCAGTCGATATGCTCTGATTGATGAGTTGAGAGAGTGGTTCTGATATATAACAAGTCTCTTTCAAGTTTTCCGCCCTCATTTCGTCTATTCCAGGAGATTTGTTATTTTTTAAAGTTTTTATTATTTTTTCCACTTCATATTTATTTGTTGGTGCCATGAATATAGTATTTTCTTCAATATGTCTTGATGGACGATTTGATGGTATGGTGATTTTGCTAGCTAGATTCTTTCCCACATCCCTGTAATATTTGTTGAACTCGTTACACATAGTGAGAGGATCTGTCACTACGGTATTATCGTCTAGTTTTATTTCATTTATTATTGTTTGTTTTTTTTCTTTATTATTTATTTCATTTATAACATTCCATAGCTGTTTTGAATCACCTTCGCAATGCCCAATTTTATCGCTGAAATATTTTTTTTTTGTATTTCTGAGTAGAATCCTCAGTTTGTTCCTGTAATTTATGAATTTGCTCTTTATGGATTCATTTCCTGGATTTTTCTGTGAGAGTCTGTAGAGTCTTTCTTTTTCCCTTATGCTCTTGATTAATCCACTAGAAATCCATATTTGCCTTTTTTTTTCTTTGTGGCTAATTTTTTTTGTTACAGTACATTTTTAAAAAAAAATTTCCTTCCTTTTTACGTCTTGTCCTCTATATTATTGCCTTGTCTTCTCTTTTTATTTTTTCTTTCAATTTTTTGTTGTCTGTGTACTTTTTATATATGTCAAAAGAACTGGCTCTTACTTGATTAATGTTTTTGGATGGTATTTTCAATATCACTGGAAAATGATCAGTTATGCAAGTTTTGAGTACTATGGGAAGACATTCTTCGTTATTATTTTGCTTGGTTTTCAGAAATATGTGATCTATACATGATTTCGAGTTGTTACATATTCCAGTGTATGAATTTATCATGGACATGAAATTGAATTCACTATAATATCAAGATATTCATTAGTAATATCGTTGTTGACTTTTATATTGATATTGATATCGCCTACAAATGAATTGTAGTCGAAATACTCATTTCCATATCGTTGAAAATAATTTCGTAGACCATTTAAGAAATGTATCTTAGAAGTGGAAGGTGGCCTATATGTGGATGTTATCAAAAATGATTTTTTATTTAGGTATATTTCAGTTTGAATTATTCTGCATTCTTCTATGTGCACAATTTTGAATTTATGATTAATAAAGTTTTTTATATAAACCACCAATCCATCATTTTGGTTTATCATACCTTCATTATAAAATTTATCAAATCCATCTAAATTGAATAAAGAAATGTTTTCAATATGCCATGTTTCTGATAGTATGATACACTCAAATTTTGTTTTGAATTGTTCGAGGAAAAGTTTGAACTCATCAAAGTTTTTAGCTATGCTTCTAACATTCATATGTATCATATTGAAATATTGCGTTTCAGGTATACCAATAGAGTCTAATTCGCCTGAGTAGATCTCTTTTGTATTTATCGGTTTATAATTGATGTCTCTTAAATATTGATTCATTTCCAGGTAATTTTTTTTTTTTAAGTAGTACAATGGTGAAGTAAAAAGATCAAATAATGAATAAATGGTATTTATCAATAATGAGTATTCTTGTTCTTCCTTACGATTTGGTATAGTCTGTCTTCGGTTGCTGATTTCTAAGAGCGGTTGCTTTGCGCACCTATTTGCTGGAAATTCCACTCTGGATTCATCGAGAAAACAACCCCCGAACATTACACCTATTGACAGTCACATGCCCGAGATCACCTTTCGCCAACGTACTATCAGAAAGATTTTGCTGGGTCTCAACACCAACAAAACCTGTGGATCTGACGGAATCCCGCCGATTGTTCTCAAGAAATGTGCCCCCGAACTAACACCTGTTTTCTGCAAGTTGTTCAACCTCTCTTACAATTTGGGGGTATTTCCGTCCAATTGGAAAATTACAAGAGTACAGCCAGTCCCTAAAAAAGGCAAAAAGGCCCTACCTAGCAACTACAGACCTATCGCACTGCTATCTATTATTTCAAAGGTCATGGAAAAAGCCATCAACATCGAGCTCATGAAATATCTGGAAGACTCAGGAATTGTCAACGATAGGCAATATGGCTTCCGCCATCAGAGATCAACTGGTGATCTGCTCGCTTACGTCTCACATATATGGCAGCTATCTATTGAAAAGTATGGAGAAACTTTAACTGTGGCATTAGATATCTCCAAGGCGATCGATCGAGTTTGGCACCAGGGACTCCTCGCCAAGCTTCCGTCTTATGGCTTGCCCCCTCAGCTGTGTTCTCTGCTTGCTAGTTTTCTCTCAAACAGGTCTCTCCATGTAGTGGTCGATGGAGTTTCATCTGACACTCTACTCATAAATGCTGGTGTTCCGCAAGGATCTATTCTCGCACCAACACTATTTCTACTTCACATCATCGACCTGTTGAAAGCAACTCCATGTCCAGTACACAGCTTTGCCGATGATAGTACCCTCCATACCGCTTTCTCTTCCAGGGCCCCTATATCAGCCCGTGAAACCAGAAATGAACGAGGAAGAAATGTTAATAATATAAATATGGACTTAGCAACAATTCTCGAGTGAGGATCTAATAACTTGGTAGAATTCAATGCAAACAAAACACAAGTATGTCTTTCCTCTAGAAAAGCCGATCTCATTGTGCCTAACATAACTTTGTCAGGAGTAACCATACCACTGAAGTCATCCATATCGATGCTTGGTATTACTATCAGCAATAACCTTTCCTGGGAAAATCACGTGAGGTCCATTGCCAAAATTGCATCCCAAAAACTTGGTTTTTTGTTTCGTGCCAAGAGCTATTTCACCCCCACTCAGCTGCTTATGATCTATAAGGCACAGATCCGACCTGTCCTGGAATACTGTTCCCATATTTGGAGCGCGGCACCTAAACATATCCTGAGGCTATTGGATTCTCTCCAAAAAAAGACAATCCGTCTCGTCGGTGATGCCTCGCTCACAAACTCGCTCACTTGTCTGGAACACCGTAGAAAAGTTGGCGATTTGTCTCTCTTTTATAGATATTTTCATGGGCGATGCTCTTCTGAAATATCAACAATCGTTCCTGCTTTGGCAGTCTCTTCGAGACTAACCCGTCAAGTTCAGTCATCACACCCCTTCGTGGTCACTTTGGAGACCTGCAGAACATCACTTTCCAAAGACTCGTTCATCCAACGAACAGCGAGGCTTTGGAACTCATTGCCTAGGGAGGTGTTCCCCGAGGCATACAACCTCCAGAAATTTAAGAAGAACACCAACTCCTACCTTCTTTCCCTTGGTTCCCACGATGTTCTCGGAACATTACAGGATATCCCTTTTCGTGGGAAACAGAACATAAAAAAAAACTCACCACTTCAAAGTTATAACCTAATAACTAAGATAGGTCTTATACCCTTGAGAGGGGTGAACACGTCGATCTATTATAACCTGCCACGTCAATGTTTCAACCTCGAAATTACGGGTACATGCTCATGAATTGTTAAAAAAGGACATGTAGCAAGAATAGTGGATTTATGCAGCTTCAATCAATGAATATCAAGTATCAACTAACAATTATCAATTAAGAAGTAATGAAAATGATGGCATTTGTGCAAACAGAATTAACAATTAAAGTATAAATATTATCAGGAGCACAAGTCAGAGATCCGATCTATTTAAATTAACATTTTTATACAAAATAAAGAAAAATCTATTGAAAACCCAACCCATTTTATTTTGAATGAATACCATCCACGTTTCACGTAATAGGTAAAACGAACTTTCTGTGAGCAACAATAAAATAATTTGAGAAAACTTAGGTTAGCTTTCGTCATCGCGCGGAATGGTGAATTTTGAAGGTTATTGTAATTTGTATTGACTTTTATCAAATGCAAACTGTGGTTATCACTTATGTAGATGGCAAGAACGTGGCAACCATCACCACATATCACAATCAAGTGCCTGCCACATTGAAGGTTTAATGGAAGTTATCAAAACGTCACCGAAACTATCATACTCTCTTGAAAGTGACTGTGACTTCTGAGTGATATTTAAGTGGTACAGGATGATTACCGGTTGTTTTCCACTTTTAAGTTTGAAAACCTTTGAAGTGATTTGCTCAGTGGCCATATAGTTTCAGGCACCTTAAATGACACTAATAAGTTATAGAACTGTGAAGTGGCTACCATAGATGGGAGTTACGTGACTACAATCACACACATATAGAATTTCAGTAATTCTCACTGTCTCACAATGTCTCATCATCCTTTTCACAGAACACCTCTGACATCAGTCAAAATAGATTTACATTTACGGAATATTGCGTGAAATACGCTACTGAGAAATTCAATTGATATTCACAAGATTGTTGGAAGACAGTATCCGAACAGATACAGTTTTCGAAACGACAAGAGTGTGTATCTTTTGATTTAACTTTTTTTTCCATAGGCAAAATTTGAAATACGATAAAATGCTGACTAACTGAATATTACGCAGGCGTACAAGAGCCAACAACAAAATATTTTTCAAAAACATTTGAAATTGTCACTTTGAAGTGACAATTGTCTTGTCACTTTGATTTTAACTTATTCCTTTTTCACATAGAAAACTCTGTATTTTCCATCTATAAAACAATACTCTACTCTTTTTCATTATATCTATAATAACGAACTTCACTAAAATATACAATATGTTTCGCATAGAGGTTATTATTATTTTCATTCTCAACACCTTCTTCTAATAATAAATCACTGAATGAATAAAATCTTGGGAACTAAAGAATTATTGTGTTCTCGAACTTGCAATATACAAGGGGTTTTGTGACAATGTCTGCCACTTGATCATCAGAGCAACAATACTGAATATCGATGACTCCTTCATTCACTTCTTCATTGATAAAAAATATGTTTGCTCCTTTGATTAAACTGCCCACTTCGTATTTATTTCATGGTGCTTTGATTGTCGATATTCAGCTTGATGGTCACATTTCGATTTGTGTGCTGGTCAATATGTGATTTTAAATCAACTGCAATCTGCAGCGGCAATATACCCTGCCTCGGTACTGAATAAATCCACAATCGGTTGTTTCCTGAGGTGCGTTCGATTATAGACTCATGGAGTAGAGTAAAGTATTTGAAAGTTTTTTAAATTTACTCTGGAGTTGACTACTATTCATGTAATATTCGAACGGTGCGGAATTTATTTGGAGTTGTTTACAAAGTCCGAGTGGCAGAAGGTTCTGACATCGGAAATACAGGTTATGTTAAAAAAAAAATGGCAAGAACAATGAAAATTGATGAAAACGGGAGAAAAACATTGTTGGCAATAGCAGATAACTTTCCTAGAATCTTGTTCGTCGATTGTTAATTAAATGTTAGTATTTATAGTAGGTAATGACAATGGTAGATTCGAATGTTATGTGATGGTTTCGAAGCAGCTTTATTAAAAAAAGTTCCTAGGTTAAGAATTCGAGTGGGACAGTATGAACTTGGTAGACCATATGATTCTCCAAGATTACGAGTATTATCAGTGAACAGTATTGAACACATACACATAAATAATCTCAATCTTGGGTTAGCTGTGAGAATGTGAGACACAGCATTAAGAGATTTTCCGTCCCCTAGAGTTGTGTCAATTTTGTGAAGTTAAATAAATCCAGCTATTTTTTAGAATTACGAGAGTTCACTTGGTAGCGAGTACTCGGGTATTTTCGGACGACAGTCTTGTAGTAAAATATACAAAACTTTACGATTTTCGAACGCTATTTAGTAAATTATACTCGATGGAGTTTATAATCGAACGCACCTCTGGAACACCAGCATACAGATCCTTTGCAAAACATCACAACATATCCAGTCGTACTTTTTCTTTCTTTGGAGTCTCCTGCTGAATCTGAGTCGCAGAATTCTATTAATTCCCAAGCAGCATTTTTAGTGGACGGAACGTAGCAGCCACAATTCTATAAATCTTTGAGGTGTTTGACCACAACCACTGCCACGTAATATACACGGTTCTATCACGCGGCGGCTACCAAATTTAGGATCACTTTTTTGATGGCTGCTACGTTCCAATCTACGTTCCTGGATCTCAGATAGCCATATTCCAACCACGTTGTGGTCACCTGGCACAAACGTGGATATGTAGTGGCCGACACTAGACATGTTAAATAACTCACTACGTTTGTGTAAATAATATGTAGCTCGATCTCCATTCAGCAACATATTTCTGTGATGAATGTTTCTCATTCTTCCATTTTGCCTGATTCATTTCTAATACTCGATCAACTATGAAAATATATGACCTATGAACATACAAAGTGGGTTAATTGAATTTGTATACTTCTGATCGGGATAAAATTAAAACGATTGAAAGTTATATGTGAAATATGGGTACTGTGGCTCGATTGTGAGCACGCGCCATCTGAAAACGCTTTATTTAAGAAAAACATCATAATTTTGGAAATAACTCGCCTCTGAAATTATGTACTCAAATCCCTCAAACATTATTTCATCAATATTGGTTAGTTGTAACAAATACTTACGTAAAAAATTACTACGTTTGATGAAGTGCTAACGACAAATAAATCTTTATTGAATATTTCGATTATTTCGCCAATAATGGCGACCCAGCATATTCCTGAAAATATGGCGGCTTTTGGAGAATATAACTTCAAAGTGTCAGAAAGTACAAATATTCCACACTAAAGCTCCTGCCATCATGGAGTGCCCAGTGGAACTAGATTATTCACTTTTCCACCACTGAAAAGTGGCACCCACGTCGCAGGCCCATGACTCACCATTTCCAAGTTTAAACCTTAAAATTACAAAAGGTCTTATACCCTTGAACGGGGCGAACACGTCGGGCTATTAAAACCTGCCACTTCAAAGTTATAACCTCTAAATTGCGGTACATGTTCATTAATTGTTAAAAAAAGACATGTAGCAAGTATAGTGGATTTATGCAGCTCCAATCAACAATTATCAAGTATCAAGTAACAATCATCAATTACCAATTAAGGTATAAATATGAAGCAGGAGCACAAGTCAGAGATCCGATCTATTTAAATCAACCTTTTTATACAAAATCAAGAAAAATTGTCTATCGAAAACGCATAACCCATTATATTTTGAATGAATATCATTCACGTAACAGGTAAAACGAACTTTTTGTAAGCCACGATAAAATAATTTGAGAAAAGTTAGGTTAGTTTCCGTCATCGCACGGACCAATCCACGGTCACTTCAAAATCAAGGAAAATTGTCTATTGAAAACGCATGAGCCATTTCATATTGAATAAGTATCATTCAAGTTTCACGTTACAGGTTAAACTAACTTTTTGTAAGCCACAATGAAATAATTTGAGAATACTTAGGTTAGTTTTTGTCATCGCGCGGAATGGTGAATTTTGAAGGTTATTGTTATGTAATTTGTAGTGACTTTTATTAAATGCGTACTGTGACTATCAATTATGGAGATAGCTATAACGTGGCAACCATCACCACATATCACAATCAGCTGCCTGCCACATTGAAGGATTTATGGAAGTTACCAAAACGTCACCGAAACCATCATACTCTCTTGAAAGTGACTTCTAAGTGACATTTAAGTGGTACAGGATGGTTACCGCAACGATTATTTTCCACTTTCAAGTTTAAAAACCTTTAAAGTGATTTGCTCCCTGGCCATATTGTTTCAGATACCTCAAATGACACTAATAAGTTATAGAACTATGGAGTGGCTATCAACCATACAAATATAAAATTTCAGTTATTCTTACTGTATAGTGGTAGATTAAGTCGAAGTTGCAGTATAAGTTTCCGTCACTATAATTCTGCTTGGGTTGTTTATCTTTCGAATTGCTTGAGTATGGAATTCTTGGAAGTGTTTCAAATATTTCAGTATTCTCTTTACGTTAGATACACTTCTGTGACAATTGTCACTTCGAAGTGACAATTGTCACTTGAAAGTGACAATTTTCAGTTCAAAGTGACAATTGTTAGTTCAAAGTGACAATTGATACTTCAAAGTGACGATTGTCACTTCAAAGTGGCAAATCCGAATGTTTTTGAAAAATATCATGTTGTTGGCCCTTTATATTCGTAAAAAATAATTCAGTGTACGCAGTAATTTATCGGAACAATGTAAATTCTTTGTCGTTCGGCGCCTATACAGATTCCCTGATTCATTGAATTTTATTTTCAGATTGTGGAAGCTTATGATTCCCAAAGAATTATAAAGATTGAGTTTTCCTCCACAAAATTAAAGCACCAATAGGTATATACTGTTTTTCTTATAACATCTCAAAAACATCGAAAGAAGCTGAATGAAAGCACATGGAATAGATTTGGGCTCACCTATATTGTAGACACACTTGTACTTCTCCGACTGCTCCATGGCAATATTTCTATCCAGGATTTCCGTGATGAATTTGTCGGGATTTATGATTTGCTCGAAAATGATATCAGCCACGCTCTCCTTCTCTGAGTTCAAAGCTGCTAAATCTCCGCCGTGTTGGATGAGCATTCTCAAGCAATTTTTGTGATAAAATTGCGCTGCAATATGGAGAGCCGTCCTTCCGTCTTCATCAGGTCGATTAATCACTTCCGAGGTACATCGTTTGTCTTTTAATATGAGGAGTAGGATATTGCTTCCACCTGTGAAGGATTGTATTGATATAAACTGTGCTCCAAATACACACTTTTTCATTCATCCTCTAATATGATACAAAAGTAACCACATAAATTGTAGCCTAAATCATACTATAGCCGGCGCACAGTGAGATGGCTTGGCCAAAAAACGGCCAAAAGTGGTCAAATCTAACATTTTCATATCATCCTCAAGACAAGATAAACAATTATCTAAATGACCCCAAGAATACGCCTCATTGAAAATTAGTTCCTCAGTTTATTTTTATAAAATTTGCATAATTTTGGAGCGTAAACACTATACGTCTGAATAAAAAAAGTAGAAAAAGATGATTGGCTATAACTGAGGCAAAAATCGTTTTTGGAAGGAACCAAAAACATCTGCATGTAGGGTATGGACCGTGCTTTCACTTTGTACAAAAAAAAGTATTGAGGCCATTATGGTCTTTGCACTAAAAAATCGGAAGGAACCTCATTAAAAGAGAAGTTTTGACGAGAATATGCAAGTTTCATAGGCTAGATCTTTTAAGGACCTCCTTGGACCAGCAAGCTGGTATATAGATAAGATATCTTAAGGTCTCACTTTGGAATTTACTCGCCCTGACAACGACAGGGCTATCGATAATTGATATTTTTCTCACTGAATTCTATGAAAATTAAGGATTAAGTTTGAAAATAATACTGTAACTTGATTCGTTGGAAATATAAACAGGATGTTCATGAAATCAGAGTAAGTGCCTTTTCAGAATATCTATCAGATGTAGTTCAATGTCCAGCGTGGCTTTAGCCGGGGAAGTAGTTGTTTTCTGCTAGACATTCACAAAATATAACTTCATTTTAATCGTGGATTTTTCAATTCACAGAAAAATCTTTCTATCTATATTCAATTGAGAATGTTTCCCTTTTCAATACTGTAATATTGTAACATAATTTCTTATCTATAGTATTCATGATGATGATGGAAGAGATTTTCATAAGAAGTGGTTTGACATATCAGTTGGTAGAAACGTAAAAAAATAAAGAAATGACAAAAAACATATTTGTATATATATTTTTACGTAAATTCGTGAAAAATAATTTTCCATTGACTATATATATATATATATATATATATATATATATATATATATATAGCAACATATCAAAATTGAAAAGCAATCTTTTTCTCGTCTCATTTCATTCTTTCCTAAAGAATCTACTAAGTATTAAAAATTGTTAAAATCTGAGAGCAACCAAATAATTATAATTATATATGTAAGGAAATGTTTACAGTATGTTTGTAATATCCATGTGTATTCTGTTTCTAGAATCCGGCTAAGTGTATGATAAATATAAGAATAAAAAAACCCGAATGCACGGCCAGTCGGAAAGGTAGATTTTAGAATGTATTCATGGATTTTGAAATTGCCATCAATCCAGCTAAAGAATATAACTTTGAAATCGAAAAATTTTGAAATACAATTATGTTCTGCTGTCGGCGTAAGAAAAACTCAAATAGTATCTGATTGACACGAGCGAATGGACCTCAAATGAAAGGAGCATGCAGGGCAAACAAAAATTATTGATTCATGGATTGTAATTTATAGCGATTTTTTTGTATGTGCATCTTGGAGAAAAACTTCCCGGATAAAAGTTATGGGGCTCATGGAACTCTATCAAAAGACCTATAGTTTTCCGGTATTGGAATGAAAATTACAGATTGAGTTTTTTTTCAATTTTTCAATAGCCGCCATTTTGAAACTACATAACTGGTTTGGCTAAGGATCAATTTAACTTTAAAATAAGTGTCTGGTGTGGAATTTTTAATGATGAAGTTGTGGGCCCAGTGTTTTTCCGTTAAAATTTGAATGCACAGAAGTATTTAGAAATGTTACAAACATTTTTATTGGATTACCTTGAAAACCTTCCGCTACGTGTTAGAGCCAACATATTTTCTCAACAAGATGATGCATCTGTTCACTCGACTCTAGAGGTGAGAGCGTGGCTAAATAGGGAATTCCCAAATGAGTGGATAGGGCGATACAAAAAAAATCCGTGGCCTGATAGATCTACAGACCTAACTCCTATGGATTTATTTCTGTGGGGATACCTCAGAGAGAGGGTCTACAGACAGCAGCCTTTTAGATATATTCAATATTTGGAGGATACAATAAGAAATTGTTTTCTGATGATCACCCCACAAATACTCGTAAACAAACACAAGAAAATTCATAAAAAAATCATGAGGTGCATTCAACATGAAGGACAATACATCGAGTAATACAATAGGAGTTCCGTATTATATTATATTTCATATTTCATATTTGCTTTCTTGATACCTTCATTGAAAGTGATTTGAGAATAAAGTAGTTCTGAGTTGCTTTTCGATGTTCACAGATCATTTATAGCCCACCGTTATTGGTACCACCTGTCTTTTGACGTTGGTTGCAACACAGTTCGATTGTTTTCAACTGATTTTGAACCGCAGATGTCATTTGTTAACCTTAATTATAAAAAATAGATTTTTTTCTCAATGGCAACAAGAAATGAGATTTTTTCGGCACCAAGTTCGATTAATGCAATTTTCTAGTTGATAGTTGGGCGAAACTAAACTTCATATGGTCATTAAGGTAATATTCAATGATAAGTGTTCTATGACATTACAAATTCTCATAATACATAGGGTGAGAATAAAAAATGAAAAAATCAGTATAAACTTGTTTTTGGAATAGGAGGCTCTAATTCTGAATTTAGAATATTTCTCAAATTGTTAGTCATTTATTCAATTAAACGAAAGGTGTATTTTGAAAAATAAAGGTACTTTACTCCTAAGCTACTTTCAAATTTGGATGGTGCAATTTGAGTTTGAGCAGAAGGAAAAACTTTTATGAGGAATAAAATTTTCTGAGTAATTGTAAATAAACTTTTTTTCTATTTGTTGACAAAATTCTGCCGGGCACTGTATAAGATATTTTTTTTCAAATATAAACTATAACCTACTACTTTCGGTTTAACAAGAAGTGGAAATTACTATCTGCTATTGAATCAAAATGCTCGGAACGTTTCGAATGTTTCCGTTGGAATGTTAAATAGAATCTTGATGCTCATATTGTGGAACATGAAGTAAATTTCAAGATTTTGAACACAAAAATAAATTTTTCATACAAATTAACCATATTTATTTATATTTTCGGTTATACCCATTTTTTAGGTGAATGAAGAAATATAATTTTTGAAGAGAATGTTCATATATTTTTCCCAACGATACTGAAATCTAATTGAGTATTATTTGGTTTTTTGAGAATGAGATACTTGACTATTCAGTAGAAAGCTGTAATTTTTCAGAAATAATAAGACCCTCGACTATTTTTCACACCAACTGTCGATGGATTGGCAGGAAAAGGGACGGGAATTATCCGGTCATCAAATTGAAGAATCATCAAATAATCTTACCCATTTCCGAGATGAGATGGAGTTCATTTCTGTAAGCCGGTCTCAGCCATGCCCCTGCCTTCAAAAGCATTTCTACGGATTCTTCCCTCTTATAGAAAACGGCGTTGTAAAGAGGAGTAAAGCCTGCGACAGATTAAATTGATCTATGAAGTGTTAGAATGTCATATACGAAATGCTTTCATCTTCGTAACTGGAGATAAAGGTTAAAGTTCACGTTATTTTGTCGTTTTTACTTTCAACGCATAATTTTATCAGTGAAATTTGTTGAATAGTGATAATGCTTGAAACCATTATTTCTTTCGAGTTTTGAAATTGAAAATGTAATCAAAAATAGAGGAGATACAATTGATTGTTTGATTAAACGATGTAAAAAAAAACGATAAACCAGCCAGTCGATAAAATGGATTTTACAATTTATTCTAAAATTATCATCATTTGATCATATCTGGGGACATATTTTCCATTAAAAAATAGTATTCCTATTGTAACGAACCTAGGCCGGACCTGTCGCCTCACACGTTGCCATCGACAGCGATGAGATCATCCCCGGAGATATTCGAGAACCATCCAGTCGCTCTTCCGCGGAAAACAACGGTCAATATTGGAAACAATTGGAACATGCCGTCGCCAACTGCCGGAATTCGAAAGATCGGGAATCCTGTGACGGAGATAAATAGGTAGCCCTCAAGATGGCTCGGACAGTCTGAACGAGCCCATACGATCGAGCTATTCAATGGCGTAGTAATATAAATTAAGTTGTAGATTAAGTGTGAAATAAATTATTAAAACCAAGTTGAGTTTATTTACGTTACAATTGGTGTCGGAAGTGAGATTTTGAAAATAAACAAGTGATCGTGGAGTGGATAGTCAGAAAAATAAATTGATAGACCTTTTTGTACGCCCAAAATAGACAGTGGCCCGGTTTTCGCGAAGTGGATAATTGTGCGTGGGAATATAAACTGATACACTGTTCGCGTGAAACAGAAAATAGACAGTGGCCCGGTTTTCGCGAAGTGGACAATTGTGCGTGGGAATATAAACTGATACACTTTTCGCGTGAAACAGACAATAGACTGGTGGCCCGTGGAAAAGAATTCGCGAAGTGAATTTTTAACAAACTGATAAACTTTTTCGTGTGAAACAGACTGATACCTCGGCAAAGACAAAATGTGTTCAAGAAAAGTGCGCCTTGCGGACTTGAAGGTAGCGGAATTGAAACAGGAATTGGAGGAAAGGGAACTGGAAACAACGGGTAAAAAGCAAGTACTCCAGGAAAGACTTGCAGAAGGACTTATACAAGAAGGTGAGGACCCCGAAACATTTTTATTCGAAGTTCCCGGAGGCGATTTAAGTTTGGTAATGAATAAACTCGAAGAAACTACTAAATCCGTGAAAGAAGAACTGCAACAAAATGCTAGAAATCTGGAAGAGAAGCTTCAAGAAAATTCTAGAAATCTGGAAGAGAAGCTTCAAGAAAATTCTATAAATCTGGAAGAGAAGCTTCAAGAAAATTCAAGAAGCCTGGAAGATAAGCTTCTAGAAAATTCAAGAAGCCTGAAAGATAAGCTCCTAGAAAACACAGAAGGCTTAAAAAAAGAACTCTGTGGTGTGGTGAATCGTCTGGAAAAAAGAATGGGAACCGTCGAGGCAGAGATGGACAAGATGAAGGAAATAATCAGCGATGAAATCAAAGACGGAATCGAGGCAGAAATGGACAAAATAAAGGAAACGATCAGTAAGCTGGAAAAACAAATTAATAGTGCGTCCTCCACAGAGATGGTTAACGAAAATGCAATGCTGGACTTGAGTTTGAACGTGGATAAAGTTCAAGAGGGTATAAAGGATGTCAAGGTCATTTCAGAAATAGGGAAGCTTTCCATGAAGCCGCCTCAGTTCAACGGAAAAACTCCATGGGCAAATTACCGCCGGCAGTTTGAAGCAGCTGCCAAAGCAAACGGATGGAATGCAGGGGAAATATTCTACAAACTCTCACCGCCCAAGAACAGGAGGACTATGATCAGCTGATTAAACATCTAGAATTACGATATGGCCAGGCCCATTTGGAACACGTATACCACTCCCAACTGAAAAATCGCTGCCAGAAATCGGGCGAATCCTTAAAAGAATTCGAAGCTGACATTGCACGCTTGGTTCGTCTCGCATATCCAGCCACACCGGAAAATGTAATGGAGCGATTAGCGGTTCAGGCATTCTTGGATGGACTCCGTGACCAAGAAACCAGACAAGCGTTGACACTAGCTCGTCCAACACATCTCGTAGACGCACTGGCACGCGCTTTGGAATTTGAGGCAGCAAAGCAATCCTGCAAAAACCAAAGTAAAGTTCGAAGTATTGAAGAAGACTCACAGGAGCATGCTGACTTGGAAGCTGCCATAAGAAAAGTGATGAAGGAAGTTTTGCCTGAGAAAAGACAGATAAGATGCTGGAATTGTGGCAAAATTGGACATGTGCGTAGCAAATGTCCAACATTCGAAAACACGACTCCGATGCAGGAAAACTAAAGAAGGTCGACGAGAAGGGGCAATCGTCGGCCTGTGTCCAGCAAAGCCCCGGTTAACAACGCATATGTCGCTATCTTGAAACGACAGAACAGAGGTGTTTTCGTAGACGGTCTCATCAATAACGAGCCTTGCACCATGCTGCTAGATACAGGTGCGACTAGGACAATTCTCGGACCTTCCTTTGCCAGAACACCGGAACGAATTGAACCGACAACTTGGAAGCTACGCACAGCAACAGGGGAGCCAGCTACTGTATATGGCGAGCTACCGATTGAAATAATTTTGGGCAGCACTAAAGTGAAACATCAGGCACTTGTAGCGGACATCGAAGACGATGCAATCATCGGAATGGACATCATGAATTCCAGAGGGTTTGAATTGGATTTCAAAGACGGCGTCCTACGTGTCAACGGAGAAGAGCTGGTACTTCATGGGAGACGTGAAGAGTTGATCCGTGTGCTGTTGGCTGAAGATGTAAGCGTACCTGAGAGGGCTGAAACCATCCTGGAGGCTCGCCTGGACGGGAGTGCGAACAGTGGAGACGTGATGATGTTCGAGCCCAAACTTCATGATGAGAAAATTGGACGAGGGATTGCCCTAGGGAAAACCCTGTTACGTGCTGAAAAATTTGTACCGGTAAGGGTCATGAATGTCAATTACTTTCCAGTGACCTCAAAGAAAGGAACAATTTTAGGGCACTGCTCGTCAGTTTCATCTGTGATCCGGGGCGTACGAGGTACGATTAGCCAATCCAACAACTTGCCCACAGAACTAGAAAAATTAGTTGCCATCTCTTCCAAAGACATAAAACCAGCTCAACAGCCCAAACTAAGAGATTTAGTCAAAATACCAAGAATCTTCGTACCGGACAAGGAAAAGGGGTCGAACTAATGTGGTCCAGCACAAGATTGATACTGGGGTGCCCGACCGATCCGGCAATCAGCAAGAAGACTTCCTCTTGCCAAGAAGGAAGAGGCTGACAAAATAGTCAGCGATATGGGAAAAGAAGGAGTTATCGAACCATCTGACAGTCCCTGGTCCTCTCCAGTCGTACTGGTGAAGAAAAAGGATGGATCGACACGCTTTTGTGTAGACTATCGCCAACTTAATAATGTCACGAAGAAGGACAGTTACCCTCTCCCGAGAATAGATGACACCCTAGACACGTTGGCTGGTTCCACGATTTTCTCGACCCTTGATCTGAAGAGTGGATACTGGCAAGTAGAACTTGCTCAGGAAGATCGAGAAAAGACTGCTTTTACCATCGGCTCAGGATTGTGGCAGTTCACCGTTATGCCATTCGGGCTCTGTAATGCTCCCGCCACATTCGAAAGATTGATGGAGACAGTGCTGAAGGGACTCTCATGGAACACGTGTCTAGTGTATCTCGACGACATAATTGTGGTCGGCAGATCGTTCGAGGACCACGTGAAAAACTTGGAGGAAGTATTCCTGCGACTGAGGAACTCCGGATTGAAGCTGAGCCCTAAGAAATGCCATCTGTTCCAAAAAGAAGTACGATACCTCGGCCACGTTGTCTCTGGAGAAGGAGTAGCAGTGGATGACCAGAAGATCAAAGCTGTTAAGGATTGGCCCATCCCAAAAGACATTCACCAACTTCGAAGTTTCCTTGGTTTATGCACATACTATCGCCGATATGTGCTGGGATTCGCCAACATCGCTAAACCACTGACCAAACAAACGGAGGGCCAAACAAAGTTCCAGTGGTCCGAAGAATGTCAAGACTCATTCAGGAAGCTGAAAGGAGCTTTGATCAACGCACCTGTACTGAGCTATCCCCTACCCAAAGGGAAATTCATTTTGGATATGGACGCCAGCAACGTGGGACTTGGAGCTGTCCTATCTCAGATCCAGGAGGGACATGAGAAGGTCATTGGTTATTTCAGCAAGACGCTTAGCAAACCAGAGCGCAATTACTGTGTCACCAGGCGAGAGCTGTTAGCTGTTGTAAAGGGAGTGGAGCACTTCTACAAGTACGTGTATGGAAGAAGATTCCTGTTGAGAACTGACCATGCAGCTCTCAAATGGCTCTTACAGTTCAAAAATCCTGAGGGTCAAGTAGCACGTTGGATCGAGAGACTCCAAGAATTCGATTTCGAGATCGAACATCGAGCCGGAACTAGCCATAAGAATGCAGATGCCTTGTCGCGAAGACCATGTCCAGATGATTGCTCACATTGCCGACGAGCAGAAGAGAAAGAAGCAACACTTTGTAGAACCGCGGCAATGGATGACAACTGGAATGACAGCAAGATCCAGAAAGACCAAGAGAAAGACCCCGACCTTGGCTTAGTCGTCAGCTGGAAGAAGGGCAATCGAAGACCATCATGGCAGGAAGTCGCAGGAGAAAGAAGCAACACTTTGTAGAACCGCGGCAATGGATGACAACTGGAATGACGAAGATGGAGGTTACTCGCCGGCTGTTAAGTCCTATTGGGCACAATGGAACTCTCTTATTCTGGACAATGGGATCCTGAAACGTGTGCTGGAGGCCGATATTGGTGGGGAAGACAGACGCCAAATAATTGTTCCCAGGAACAGAAGAGAGGAAGTGCTGCGAGAAATCCATGATGGAGTCGCTGGAGGACATCTGGGAGTGACGAAGACCCTGCAGAAAGTGAGGCAACGGTTTTACTGGGCCAATTGTCAAGCTGACGTCCAGGACTGGTGCAGGAAGTGCGCTGTATGCGCTGCTAGCAATGGACCTCGAATACGACCCAAGGCCCCGATGCGTCAGTACAACGTAGGCAGCCCGTTCGAGAGAATCGCCATTGACATCGCCGGCCCGTTTCCCGTATCCGACCACGGGAATAAATACATCCTTGTGGCAATGGACTACTTCAGTAAGTGGGCGGAAGCCTATGCCCTGCCCAACCAGGAAGCCATCACCGTCGCCGACGTCTTGGTGAAAGAGTGGATATGTCGATTCGGTATTCCAATGGAGCTGCACTCGGATCAAGGCAGAAATTTCGAATCCAACCTTTTCCAAGAAATATGTCTACTGCTGAACATCCACAAGACAAGAACCACGGCCCTACATCCGCAGTCCGATGGAATGGTGGAACGGATGAACAGGACGATCAACCGCCACTTGTCCAAGGTTGTCTCTGACCATCAAAGAGACTGGGACCAGTATCTTCATTTGTTCCTGATGGCCTATCGATCCGCAGTATACGAGTCAACCGGTCAAACTCCTGCTAGTATTATAATGGGCTGAGAACTGCGACTGCCTTGTGACCTGAAGTTTGGGATACCGCCAGGACAAGACACTGCGGGAGAGGACTACGTCAGCAAACTTCGGCAGAGAATGGACGACATCCACGAACGAGTCCGGTTGAACATCCAGAGTGCCAGCGATAAAATGAAGAAGACCTATGACATCAAGGCCGACGCTGGAGGATTTGAGGTTGATGACCTGGTTTGGCTGTACAACCCCAAACGTCGTCGTGGACTATCACCAAAGTTGCGGAACTCGTGGGAAGGCCCGTATAAAATCGTGAAAAGGATAAACGACCTTGTGTACCGAATCCATAAGCCACCCCGAGGGAAACCAAGGGTCGTCCATTTCAACAGGTTGGCCCCTTACGCTGGAAACCATGACCAAGTTCGCACCCTCAAGCCACCGGAGGATGATATGACGTTCGAGAAGTTTATGTCCTTGTATTCAAACGGGCAGAAAGTTCTACATGGGGTTACTAGAGAGGAGTCACGAGACCTTTTCGAGGTGCCTGCTGACTACGCACTAGCGCACTGTGTGGCACAAGATCTTCGAATGTCCAGGGGCATCGCCGTAGTGTTCTCCAAGAAATTTGGTCAACTCCAAACACTGCGGGAGCAGAATCCAGAAGTTGGTGGGGTGCTACAGTTGAAGAAAGGCCAGAGAAACATCTACTACCTAGTTACCAAGAGGCATTCCCAAGATAAACCGTCCTATGAAGATGTCTGGAAGAGTCTCACCAAACTAAGAGATACTATGGTGGACCAGAATCTGGCGGATCTAGCAATTCCAAAACTATCCTGTGGTATTGATGGGTTGGACTGGAGAGTCATAAGAAGTATGCTGGAGGCGATATTCAGATCCAGCGGCGTCAGGATTTTGGTTTGCTGTAACCCTCTTCCACGACCGATCATGAAGACCGTGGAGTGTTACTTCCATCGAACTTCACGGTGCAGATATGGGGAGTCATGCAGATATCGTCACACTCCAAGGATGAAATTTCGGGACGAAATGTCTTTAAGAAGGGGGCAATGTAACGAACCTAGGCCGGACCTGTCGCCTCACACGTTGCCATCGACAGCGATGAGATCATCCCCGGAGATATTCGAGAACCATCCAGTCGCTCTTCCGCGGAAAACAACGGTCAATATTGGAAACAATTGGAACATGCCGTCGCCAACTGCCGGAATTCGAAAGATCGGGAATCCTGTGACGGAGATAAATAGGTAGCCCTCAAGATTGCTCGGACAGTCTGAACGAGCCCATACGATCGAGCTATTCAATGGCGTAGTAATATAAATTAAGTTGTAGATTAAGTGTGAAATAAATTATTAAAACCAAGTTAAGTTTATTTACGTTACACTATTTTTGTGAGAAATTAAACTGTACGATCAAAAGTGGTGGGTATCAAATCTCCCTGAATCTAGTAAGTAAGTGAGTTCATTCAGTTTAAGTAAGAATGTAAAGTGCGACCAGAAATTTAAGGAGGTCGTAAATCAATATAAGCCGACGACCCTCATCATTAGCTATTGTTCTAAATACAGATGAGCAATAGAAGTGTGTGTCCCTCGAAAGATCAAAATATATCATGAAATAGTTTGGCATTTTAATAATAGTGGGCTCTCCATTATTTTTGGCTTTTGTTGACAGTTTTGTATTTAAATTTAATTGATAATAAAAAATCTTGTAAGGTTGAATTAGAACCCTTGGTAAGGATATGTTCAAATGTGTGTAAATAATGAAATTCACTTACCTGGCCACCAGACTTTCAGTACTAATGGGCTATTGACAAGATTATAGCGATAATGGTTTATTTACTGTAACAAAATGTATTACCTACCAGATTTGGAAAACAAGACTGTTTTGAGTACTGACCGCTTTCCAATTTCAGAAATAAAAGGGGGAAGTTAAACAACATTTAGTCAGTTGTGTCTATTTTAAAGTGTCTACTCGATTTTTGTGTCGTGAAGAATGTGGCGTCCATGGGCTCATCCTGAAGCTAGTACTTCAACTAGTACCACTAGTCGACGAATGTTACACCCTCATGGGCAACAAATTATATTGAATGTTTATACTTCCCTTCTGGAACGTGGAATATCCAAGGATCAAGCTGTGCAAGAAAGTGCTTCTTTAACAAAAACACCGTATTCCACAATGTTTAAAATAGTAAATTACCCTATAAAAAAAAGAAACGAAAGGACTCTGGCGGCTCGAATAAACTAGATGGCTGTGATGTAGATATAATTCGAAGAACAATATATGCCTTGTATAAAGAGCAAATTGTGCCCTCATTAGATATTTCAATGCAACGGCTTAAAAAGAATGAAACTGGTATCCAGCATTGCAAAGAGACTTTAAGGCAGTGTATTTCACAAAGCGGATTTGAATTTCAAAACTCACTAGTAGCAGAAAAATCTTAATGGAGTATGTGCGCCTCAAGAAATGGAGATTCGAATATTTATCGGCAATAAACGAATTTAGAGAATATGGTAGAACAGTAGTGTATTTGGATGAAACCTGGTTGACAACCAAAAAAATTGGGTATCATCTACTTGTCCAAACTAATGCGCCGCCTAATAAAGGAAAACGCATTACGATAATTCACGCAGGAACCGAAAAGTACACAAAAAAAAACAGTTACTAGAAGTTTTACGCAGTTATTCGATGAAAAAAAAAAAATTTTGTGATTCATTGGCTGGAAGCTTGGTCCATACGGTGCTCAGACTTTCTCCTTATCACTGTATGTTCAACCCAATTGAACATATATGGCATCAGCTTAAGTCAGCAGTTCAAAGAAATAATACTTCTCCAACCTTAAGTTCAACTGTGGTAGCTCCTATTCAAACATTCCTGATAGCAGCTGGGCCAAGTGTGTTTCTCACATTAAAGAGGTGGAGAAGTCATATATGGATATAGAAAAAATTCCCAAAGAAAAGTTTATTATCAATTTGGATGACGACAGTGAAGGTGAAACTGATCTTCGTGAGTAATTTTGTTTATAAATACCTTTTATCGAGACACTGAACTTTTTATAAAGTATAAAGTTTGACATTTTACTTCAATTGGGTATATAATATATTATAATATAATAATATAATATCATATATTTATATATATATATATATATATATATATATATTATATATAAATAGACAATTCTCAATTATATTCAGGCGATTTTTCTTAATAATTATCTTAACCCAATATCATTATACCTACCTATAAAACCAAACCTAATGGCTAGGGCAGGTAAAACTCTGCGTAGAATCCACCGCCTACTGATAACTCAAGTGGTTGGCGATTCACGACCTTCATAGATTCCTGGTCGCACTTTACAGAATTCGAACGTATAGAATTAAAATAAGTAAATATATTGATATGATTGTGAACATGAATACAAAATAGAAGAACCCACCATAAGCACGGCTTGAGTTGTGGTGAATTCTTCTGACATGATATCAATATTTTACTATGCAAATATTGAAATTACAAAGAGGAGCATTTGTTCAAGCAATTTGTTAAAAAATAAGAAATAAAAAAGAATGTAATTTTTAATGATTATTGAAATTTTTTTAAAATGGTTCTGAGTGAGTTTTTACATATTATTTAATGTTTTTTTCGTTGATTTATATTTCTGATGTTTCTTATTTCAACAGCGAGCAGATTATGAAGTTTCACTCCATAGAAGGTCATGAATTTTTGATTCCAGATAAGTCTGAAACAAGGACTTTGGGGGCCGGGAAACTATTCTCCGAGGGTTCTTGCGATTTTTTACATACATTGATTTTTTTTTCGAAATATTTTCAGATGTTTTTATTTAATGTGTTGTGTTAATGTTTTCAGAGTCCGGTTCTACTTATAATTGGTATGTGGGAGATTTTTTTTATTTATTATCCGATTTCAATGAAAATTGGTATGTAGGGGTTTTTGGGGTTAAAAATCATAATTCGTCAAAATTTGATAATTCGAGGAGAGAACTTCAAAATATTCGATATTATATGAATAAAGTTTTCATTTTGAAGTTCACTAACGTGCGAGTCGTATTTATTCCACTACACCAATTTATTCAATGCCACACGCCACACTTATGAATAATACATACGTGGCAAAGCATTGCATAATTGCTGTGTTTCCAATACTGTTCTGGATCCAATTCGACGTGATTGAGGTAGTTCCGCCACGAGACAGTTGAATTAGGAAATCATTTTCGACAGAATCAAAAAATTTCAGGGAACTTTTCGATTTGAAACGCGAAAAAAAAAATTTTTTGCCCCCCCTATCGACTCTTTAAAATTTCTTCGTTATAGAAAATCGGCGACTCAAAAAATTGATGTATTCAAAAAGCGCGGCAAAAAAAAAAAAATACGAGCCCCACTCCACCCCACCCCCCCCCCAATAGAAATTATTCGTCATTGGAAAAATTTATCGTTTTTCGATAAAACTTCAATGGACTTTTTCGTAGTACTCTTTTTAACTTTTTTTTTTGGAGGAAAGGGGGAGGTATCGTTAAAACTGATGGGGTCAACTAGGAGGAGTTTTTTTTTCGCGTTCAGACCCTCATATGGTCCCCCTTCCTTCTTTAAAGAGTCCCCTGGCACGACCCGCTTTTCTTTACGACCCCCCCCCCCTTTAGGCTGTGCGCTTCCCCGTGGACTATTTTGAATAACGAGAGTAGTTTTGATTATATCTGTCAAACTAGATGGTCAATCACTTTGATTTTTTTTTCACAATATCTGTGATATCCTGCTCTAGCTCCTCTTCGTTTTTCATAAACTTCTTAAATTTGGTACTAACGGTAGAATGAATAATGTGCGCTTCCCCGTGGACTATTTTGAATAACGAGAGTAGTTTCTGATTATATCTGTCAAACTAGATGGTCAATCACTTTGTTTTTTTTTTTTACAATTATCTGTGGTATCCTGCTCTAGCTCCTCCTCTTTTTCATAAACTTCTTAATTTTAGTACTTACTCTAGAATTAATAATGTGCGCTTCCCCGTGGACTATTTTGAATAATGAGAGTAGTTTTGATTATATCTGTCAAACTAGATGGTCAATCACTTTGATTTTTTTTCACAATATCTGTGATATCCTGCTCTAGCTCTTCCTCGTTTTCCATGAATTTCTTAATTTTAGTACTAACGGTAGAATTAATAATGTGCTGTTTGCCTATGCATGGTCCATATGTTACGTGTTAATTGAGTCAACTTCAATTATATATATATATATATATATATATATATATATATATATATATATATATATATATATATATATATATATATATATATATATATATATATATATATATATATATATATATAAATATATATATATATATATATATCTCGGGTTCGGGATGATGACACTTGTTAAAATTTCATAAAGGTGTTGTTCACATGTGAAAAGATACGTATGCCAAATTTTTATGATTTCCTGATTCAACTGTCTCGTGGCGGTACTACCTTAACCCAAAAATCAAAAAAAAAAATATTTGGACGAAATTGTTTATCTCAGAAAAGTAATTCGAGTGCCCAACAGTCTCACCCTTCTGAAAACTGTGTGTTTATTTTCGCTAGGTCCAATTACTTTCTGAAAGTGCTTAGTGAGCATTTCAGAAATGAAAGTGCATAGTGCTGCAGACTTGGGAGCACTTTTCCAGTGTGCTTAGTGCTTATAGACTGGTTCACAGGTGCCATTTTGTTCCAAACCTGGAGATCATCACCGAATATTATGATTCAGGGCGCATTCGATTCGAAATGGCATCTAAAAAAAATATTCAGCTGGAAAATTGGGGCCGACAAAAATTGCAAAAGTTATAAACAATTAGGTAAAAAACAAATATATGGTTCGGTTTCTCGAAAACTATTCGAGATATCCGAAATTTGAAATACTATCCTGGAAGAGCAGGAAATTTCCTAAAAGAAAGTACGACCCCTGGAACTGTGCCGGTAATATTTTTAATTTTAATTTAGCGGCGAAAAAAAGGCTGGAAACGCGCGCGGAAAGGCTCCCGTGCGCACCGACCGAATCTGACACCTGAACAAAAAAAAATTACCGAGTAAATATTGATATTAAGGAATAACAAAATTTGGGCACTATCTAAACATATCAATAAACAATAATCCGTCGGCAAAAAATGTTTACCTCTAGTTTTCAATTAATTATGCCTTTGTTAATTAAAAAATTTACTTGTTGAAAGTTTTTATAAAAACCCCGATAATTGTTGAACTAAAAACCTAGAATTTTTTTTTACCTCTTGGAGCTGTTTCTCGAAGGCTTCAAAGAAGATCTCCGTTGGAGAAATCGAAAAATTTATATATTTTACTTTTTTATTAACAATCAAAGGTATAAAAAATTAAAAACGTATATAAAACAATTTTTTTCTCCATTTTGTCTTCCAATTTGTTTTCTTATTGCTGAAAGCAATATAAAATATTTTTTTTTCAATTTTTAACTTCCATTATTCAAAAAATTGTTATAAACAAATGCATTGATTATTAGATTTAAACAAAAATTTTTTTGGACTACTAGTCATTGATAAATATGATGATTTAAAAAATGACATTGCTCAAATAATTTTTTTTATTGCTAGAAAACGCACTTGCTAATTAACAAATTTATGCTGGCACAGACAGCTCTGATCACAATGAAATCCGAATTTCATAGAAAACCATTCCGCTCTCTCATTTTTGTTCGAATTATTATTAGATCAAGATTCAACCTCCTTTCACATTATTGCGTTCATTCATATTTGACGCAACAATAAACGGAAAAAAGTCAACTGAAAACTAAAAAAATCTTCAAATATTGTTCTGAAACGGTGAGTGGAATGGTATAACATAAGCTGAAGGATATAATAATTCACGATTCTCCAGACTATCCATTGTTCTGAACCATTAAAGAATTTAAATGAGTTACTAATTCACTGGAAAGATGGAGTTCATTTTAATTAACACAATTATGAATAATTCTCACTTTGATATAAAAGTTTATTATTGGTGTTAAATGGCGCTGAAATTTCATCAACTACTGATGATTAACTCAGTTTTCAGAAGTGAGTCGATATTAAAAAAGTTGAGGACTTTCCGAATGTAATTTGGTACTAAGTTCTAGCATGATGGAAATTTTATTTGTTGTGGAAAAATATGTATAAGGTATGCTTCAAAGTTCGTCCCAGTTTAATTTGAAAAAAAAATTACACCCCCAAGGGTAGAAAAATATGATATGGTAATTATTCATTAATATTACACCTTCAAACCGATTCTGTTGAAACTTGGCACACAAATGTAATTCTGATGACACTACATTATAATGGAAGTCCAGAGTTAATCTGACGATGGAAACGGAAGAGAGTCGAGGGATCTCCTCAACGGTTCACACCAGCTACCTCGTGCGTGGGGTAATATATACAATAGTATATTACGTATCAAGTGTTGTAAAATAGTATATTATGCAATGAGCACAAAATGATGCCCATTTTGCACGAAAATGAAATTTGCAGCACGAGCCGAAGGCAAGTGCTGCAATTCATAAGAGTGCAAAATGGCCATTTTGTTGCGAGTTGCATACTATACTTTTTCTATGACAACATATCATTCACGTTTAATACATGCATACATTGCAAAAACTTTGAAAGAAATGAACTGATGATATTTCATTACTCCAAATTCGCCGCTAATGGGCTTTTTATCAGAATTAAAATATAAATTGAAGAAATATGTAAATATTTTCTTTATTGCTATTTCTAATAGGTACACAGAAATAGAAGCCTATAAATATATGTATGTATCTAATTGAAGTTGAATGTGCAATTATTGAATATCATATTTGGAGAACTTGATTGCTGAATACTTCATTCTTTTCGAAATTGATAATTCGTCGACGTAGAAGTAGACGGCTTCTCACGATTTTCCATTTCTAAATTCGTTGGTATGCCTGATGGTATGTTCTGTATTGCATTTGCAATTTTATTTGCTATGTCAAGCTTACTTTTCTTCGATTCATCAATATATCCCTCAGCGACTGTAGTAGATTTCCAGCCACCGTGGCGTTTTAACGTGGTTATGTCACCTCCAGCATCAACAAGAATTGTTGCGGAGGATCGGCAAAAGCAGTGCCCAGTATATAATTCGTAGTTTGGCAATTTTAAATACTTGGCAATGTCTTTTCCCATAGCTCCAAACTTATTCAGACCTATTCTCTGAATGGTACACTTTCCTTTTTGATAATTAATGAAAAACCATAGACCATTAGCATTTTGAGGACGAAGATTTGCGTATTTTTTATAAATTTCGTAGAATTTGCCAGTTACAGTTGAATTTCGTACTATTTTGGTTTTACTGTCTGGTATTGTTACTAAAACAGCTGAACCAAGATCATTGAAATGAGTAATTTTCATTTGATGTAATTCATGTCTTCTACATGCACCCATTACTCCCATAACTAATGCAACCTACAATGTAAATTAGTTTACTTAAACATATTTTTCATCAAATGGAAATATAAAACTTACTTTTGTTGCCAAATATATTTCATCTGGAGCCTGTTCAATGAAATTATCGATGTCATTTGCTGTAAAGATCTTTGACTTTTTGGGTTTGTAGCCGTTAGACTGCCGCTTGAGGAATGCTTTCAGTTTCAAATATTTGGCAATATCTGTATCATTATAGATACTTAGAGTCGTGCTCAGCATTGAGAAGTGTGACCACAAAGTGGAACTTTTAAATTTTTTGGCTAAATCGCCAAAATAAGCCATTAGAACGTTCTCGGAAAACGATTTCGTCTTTTGATCTACCTTCCATTCCAAAAAAAGGTTATAAGCGCGTTGATACATACTCTTCGACGTTTCCGGTAATAAATTCAGTGTTGTTACCTTCGCTGCTTCTATTATGTTCGGATGTGTCAAATCTAAGTCAATATCACTATCAGTTTCCATTTTAATTAATAGTTTTTATAGACAACAACTATGAAATTACTCGTTACCTATTAAAACTTTGACAGAAACGATCTACTGACATTTCATCAATTTGTCGCTGGACGTCATAATTTGACAAGCCTTAGTCGTCGTGATTTCAGAGTGAACCTAGACCTAATACGAAATATTCCATTTCGCATTTGTTGCTTAGCAACTTGCCTAGCAACCGACGCTAAAATGAAATTCTGTACAAAATGTGCTTGCTTATAATTGAAAATGAACATTTATCGAGGTTGTCGTAGAAAAAGCATATTACGCACGAATGAAAAAATTGCGCATGAGCCGTAATTGCTTAACAACACGTTTTTTATAATTTTCGATATTAACATCGTGCCTTATATTCAACGTAGTTCGTAACATCGAGTATATTGCCCAGAACGAGGGGGGTTTAAATGTTTTGGTCAAATTATTGAAATAGGCGAGCAAAATATTTTCGGAGTACGTATACTCACATGGTTATCCATACTCCCTTCCGTAAACTTTTGATAAGCCTTTTCATATCGATCGTTTGATTTTTGCGGCAGAATATTCTCTACAGCAGAAGCAGCCTGAAGAACAATTTCTGGTGACGTTGCACTGACTTCAATATCGAAGTTGCTCATATTTTTAGACATACAAAGAATACTAATGAATTACGCCTGGATGCACCATTTGTCAATTCTAATTCTAGTCCCACAATCCCGTTTTTGTAATATTTGGCCTGTTGCTATACACCGTCAGCAGATTGAATAATCCAGATTGTAAATCTGACAACGTTGGTTTTAAAAGTTTTTTTTTTGACAGTTGAAGATGATAAAACGTCAAAATTGTCAGTTTCGAATTTTATTTTCAAAATTACTGATGGTGAAAACACAAAAATAATCCCCAATTTTTCCCCGGAAGAAAAGCAGAGTCATGAGGATATACTCTTAAAACACGCTAATATTATCGAAGACAAAAAAACAAACAAAGATTCCAATGATGATAAATCTCAAGCTTGGAAGCGAGTTACGGAACAATTCAACAGCACTGCACCTATACTCTGCTATACGACCGTCGAGCAGTTAAAAAGGCTCTACGAAAATAAAAATAAAAAGAATTGAGGAAGAAACTTGCTGAAATAAGTTGTGTTGGGTGAAGGTGCATGAGGTGGGGTAATCTACTAGCCAACGTAAAAGGCACTCCCTTGCAATTATCAACTTACAAATCATTTTGGGATTCAATTTCGTCTTCTATGTTTTCCAGGAAACTGAGAACTATAGGTTTTGTGAGTCGAAATCTTTCAAAAAATGAATATTTGTCCATTGTGTCGAAATAATCACTCATTTTGTAGACTCTGCGAGAAAAACCAAAGTTGATGATATCGAGGATATCTAGGTCATCATCAATGAATATTTCGTCCTCCATTTTATCCCAAAATAATGAAAAACTTGCAAAAAACCTCAACACTCGAAAAATCGGTGTCAAATTAAAATAGACGTCATTCGCTAAACCACGCTTCGTTGACCGATTAGAAAATCAGAAACTTAAACCAGATTTTTCTTGTGGTGCATAATAAACAACAATCTAATCCAGGTTTCCGTAACCAATCCGCGAAATTAGCCTACGGTGCATACGGGCGTTAAAGATCGGTTCATAATTTATAGTATCAATCAGAACTTCAAATCTCAAATAATGACAATGTCACTGTCAAATATTCAAAACGCAAGACAGATAAATATCACGATTTGAGTGTTCAAGGCTAACTTGATTGTTATACTAGGCATCATAACGCACAGTTGTGCGTTTTTATTCTTTACGCACAATTGTGCGTGAGAATGGATTTACTTATAGAGTGAACTGTACGTAAAATAATATCTACTAATATAGGAGTAGAAAAATATAATTTCATGTCCTGACTAACTCACTCACTGATTGACGATCAACGTCCAGACCAAACCGCTGGACCTAAGAGTTGATATTTTGACAGCATATTTTTTTGATACTCCATCCCTGAAGTGATGAAAAGAGGGGTGAAAGTACAGTTGGTTTTGAAATTGGAGTCATGGAAATTAGTATTTGGGCACTTGACAAATAAAGATAAATGTGTTTCAAGTTTTTTGAAAATTCAACCCTGAAGGGGTAAAAGGGGGGTTGAAAGTCTGTATAGGCAGTTTCAAAGTTAGGATCATAAAAATTTGTATTTACAAATAAATGTACAAATTTACAAATAAAAAATATATGTTCCGGTGTTTTTATAAATGCAACCTCTAAGGGGGTGAAAGCTTGTATGAGGGTTCCGTGAATTTTCAAGTTAGGGTCATGAAAATTGGTATGTCAGATCTTTGTTACAAATGAAGAAAGCTGTGTCTCAGTATTTTTGGGTATTCCGTCCCTGAAGGGAATAATTAATTTGTAAAAGTCGTCACAAAAAATACAAAAACTTTTTGACAAAACATTAAACCGACAAAAAAATCAACTGAAAAGCAAAGAATAAAATAAACCTTCTCAGTCTGAATGATAATTGAGCTCCTTAACTGATGTAAGTAACTGATTTTGAGTCGGCGCCAAACAAACAATTATCGAAGATCATTATCTATGAAAGAAGTCATCAAAACGCAGCCGTGCATCTCGCTGCCATCATTTTACGCTTCACCTAATTCAATTCCTAGTTTGTTTGGTGCCGACCCAAAATCAGTTACTCACATTAGTGTAGGAGCTCAATTATCATTTAGACTAAAAAGGTTTATTTTATTCTTTGCTTTTCAGTTGATTTTTTCGTCGGTTTAATTTTTTGTTAAAAAGTTTTTATTTTTTACTTTTTGGTTCCGTATTTCGTCGGTTTGATTTTTTGTTGAAAAGTTTTTATTTTTCAATTTTTTGTGGCTAAAATCTACCAATTACTACCTAATTGTTTTTTGATTACTTCCAAAATACTTACTTACCCACCTTACTTCAACTATTACCAGTTAAATAATATGATTATCTACTTCTACTATTTATTTTAATATACATTATTTTCGTTGTTCTGGTTAGTTTATTTCATTACTTTGTATATCATTCCATCTTCTCATAAAATATACTAATTTTGACGGATGTGAAACAAGAATAATGTCAGTAGCGATCTGTCATTATCAACTACGTATGTGTATGCCAATGTTCACCAGTGAAAAATCAATTATCCCCTATTTTTCCACCCGTAAGGGTGGCTGATTCCTTTCGAAATCCAAATATAAGGTATACCCTATCTATTAAAAAAAGTATCATCCAAATCGAAGAACCCAGTACAAAATTATGTCTGATAGAATCGATTAACGGGCCAGAATTCAGAGGGTGAGTGATCAATATCCTTCATTTCGCTACCCTTAGGGGTGGATTTCATCTTTTAAATCCAAATGGGACCGAATTTGAAGTACACCCTATCCACTGAAAAAATAATTATCGGAATCGGACGCCTCAGTAAAAAGTAATGCGTGATCATACATAAAAAATATGATGGAAAAAAATATATACGGGTCGAATAGAGAACCTCCTCCTTTTTGATTTCATCGGTTGAAAATTCAACGCGGACAAAGTCGCTGGTACCAGCTAGTTATAGTATATAATAGTTAATTGGCCAAAAGTGAGGTGAGTAAGTATTTTAAAATTATTCCAAATCACTTAGCAATTAGTAGTGTTTGGCCACAGTAAATAAAAAAATTGTAATCAAAAAATTTAACCGACGAAAAAAGAAGCTGAAAGCAAAATATAAAATCAACCTTTTCAGTCTCTATAACCAAGCTCCCGAACTAATCATCAAATTACTTCGAAAAACGATCAAAATAAAATAAAATAAAAATGTAACGTGAAATCTTCAGCGATTAACAAGAACAATCCAAAAATGCGCTCTCCACGCGACCACTCGCAACGACATGTGCCCTCACGTGTGTGCCCGTTCGGGTAGCTGTGTCGCTGATATTGACTTCGAGAACGCCCGGCTGTATCCGGCGGAAGGACGCACTGCCGCCGCGCACCTCGTTATGAAGACTAAAGGTTCATTTTATTTTTGGCTTTTCAGTTTCTTTCTTGTCGGTTTAATTTTTTGTTAAAAGTTTTTCAGATCATCCCTCTTGATGATTTTTGGTTGCTAATGAATCATTTTGATCACTAGCTTCGTATTTATAAACACATTTCAAATTAATAGCCGCCTTTGAAATTAATGCGAATAACTTGGAAGAGAGAGATTACACGTGTGAAAAATAGGGAATCCCAGATTGTTTGAAACGTATGAAATATAGGTATAGGAAAATTCAATACAAATCGATACAGAATTGAATTCCAAATCTGATAATCGACATTTTTATGCGGTGAATCTTCAGTCGTTTGCAAAGTCTAATTGAAGACTCTACCATGAACTCTATTTATGAAATTTTGCCATACTCATCGCATGTGCTTGGAGCTCTATGCATGCACTTATGAAATTTGAAGACTTCTGCTCGAAAACTGAAATTGTAGTGCCTTTTATAAATCTTGAGTGCATACTTCCAGATTTGTACAAGACTCAAAATCACACAAACTTGTTCTATTTTAGGATTAGGGAAAACTAGGGAAAACAGATTGATCAAAGATGACATGTAGAATAAAAAAATACAATGATGTTCAATCAAGAATGCGTGTTCTTTCAATAATAACATTGATATCACTCAAATAGTTTTATTTGTTTTCATTTCCATAATATGAAAGGTTATTCCACCCAGAAATGGCATTATATGCATGAAATCGCTCTCAATTCTAAATGTTCCATTCAAATGTTATATTCAGTAGGCTATTTCCCAAAGTTGAACTGAATAACTGTGAGCTTCAAATATACATACAGTCTATGTGAAAAAATATCCACATCATACAACTACATTTACCTTTATTATAAACGTTAACATCCGCTCCACTTTCAATGAGTTCTGCAACAATAGAATTGTAGATATTGTCTTGTTTTATGCAAACTGCCAAAAGCAAAGGCGTGTTACCACTGCAATCCACTTCATTTGCATTAGCGCCACGCTCGAGGAAATCGTGAACTGTTGCTGCATCACCATTACGGACCGCATCGTGTAGACTTTGGTGGTGCTGATGAAGCAAAAAATATGTATAATAATAAAATTGACGTGGAATTATGGAAGATTTCATGCCTCTTTTGGGCCCTCTACTCATGGTGGGTGATTGAAGTATACTCTTGCCACAGATCTAAGAGACTCGTTATGAATGCTAATCCTATAATCTAATAATGGCCTATTGTTCGGGGAGAAAGGGTCTAGGGACTACAGGTACGGATTTAAAGATACGTACATAATCTCGTCTGTTACACTTCCATGGGCGAATTGAAATTTGTCAATGTAATTTGCTAATTATGACTAATTCAAATGATTTTTAACATGTTTTTATAAGGTTTGGATTTTGTAATTAACTAATTTTCTTAAAATGATAACGACATGCCCATGCTGATTTGTGGAATTATTATTCAGTTAGCAGTTTGTATTGGGTTAGAAATAAAGTTATTTGTTGTCAATTACGTGTTGCCTAAAAATGTTTCCCTCCGTGGGAAGATCCTAGTACGTCACATGGAGGTACGGCTGAAAATGGTGTCACACGAAGAAAAATAAGTGATAATAAACAATCAAAGCGCGATGTTTTATAAAAAAAAAAGTTATTTTTGACGTTCAAACCCCCTTCGTGAACTTGAATTATATCGAAATTTAGGGCGGAGAAGGAAGCTGCAGCCACAACACGCAGGCCAGTGTGGCTCGTAGAAGAGAAAAAAAAGGAGAGACTCTGGTACGTCTAAGAAAATACAGAATATTCCAAATGGAAACTGGGAAAATTGTGTAGTGCATGTAAAAAAGTAGAAAAACCATATTTAAATATAGATCAAGTTGACAGGGAAAAAATTGTTGGGAACTTGGATGACGATAGTGAAATTGACCTAGTTTGAAAATTATTGATTATTTTTGTGACACTCTATTTTTTCGTATTGTATTTGTACCTGTTCAACTCAACTCAATAAATTTAATTTATTTTTCCATAATTTTTCACATCAAATACATAATTATGTCGAAAATTCAGTCATATCTGTACCCGAAATTTATGAAGTTGAGTTTTTATATTCTACAAGCAAGTATATTTCGTAGGTATATGCTTATCATTACGTGCTTATAGATAAATTAGTTTCCTTTATTGATTGTACACTCTATTTTTCCATACTGTTCATTCATTACTTGTTATTGAGTCAGACGTTATACATCATCTTTATGTTAATATATTTTTTTCCCTTCTTCCGGTACATTGAGATTAAGTACCCTATTTTTCTACTGGTAATTGGAAAAGTGTACGGTGTCGCCTTGTAGACGATAAAAAATAAGTTTCAGTTTGAAAAAAGTGTAGTTTAGCTTACTATAAAGTACCACTTTCCACACTTGTTAGTATTTATCTATTATACCAGTGCAATTATTTGTTAAACCAAGGCGTCAATAAAACATAAAATTTCATTATATCGACTACGTCTCTGTTTCCCGTTGAGCCTTATCAGCAATGAATAATAATGAGTTACTTAGATGTTTGGCAATACTATAACTAACTGATTGTTAACTCGACCATATTATACAAATCAACTGCATAGTGACTGAATTTTCATGATTGTTATTCCGTTCCTAATCCTGTCATATTCAAGTGAATAAGCCGATGGCACAAACAATGGGATACGAGAATTCCACAATTTGTTTATCGATTCTAAAATCATCATTAATCATGTTGACATATCATGAAACATAGTTTTCAGGAAACAGAAACTCAATTTCTGTTTCTAATTAAAGTACAGTTCTAGGTATTTCATTGTTTGGAGTGAAAACGTAGTGATAAACGTGATTGATCGTTTATCGCTTTAGTATAAGTACGCCGTCAAACGAGAGATGTTCAGTTTACTTTGATGAAACCAGTGAACTGCTTGTAATTAACAACAAAGTGAATTTACTATGATGATTTGAAAAACAGGGGAGAATAATTCCATTCATAACTTCGAATGTATCACAACTTGCATGAGTGGAATACTGTCAGTTGCTTTCAAATCAAAATATGTTCGAATGATACATTCCTCACAATCTCAGGATGTCCCACAAGAGTTGAATATTGCCAGTGTTTTCTACTCCAATGTGTAACTTCGTTGAATGAACAGATTCACTTCGATTGTACTGATTTCTTCAAGTCCCCTGTTTCCAATAAATAAACTACTTTTTCTTCAAATGACATTGAAAGCGGCTTTTCAATGACACTTGACAGGCTCGAAAGGTGTATTTTTACTGCTTGGTCAGAAAAAGTGGACTTCTTCTGCCTAGGCAGAAAATGTTCGTTGCTATACAACGTTCCAGGTAATAATTCAAATCAAACTGGTCATTGAAATTGACAATGACATTTGTTAAACACAAAATGATAAGGCTCCAAATGGAAAAAATACAAAAATCATGGTTATAACATTACAACAAGAAATGTTTATTTATTATCAATATTTATGGTGAATTGTGAACAATTATTTGATAGAATTGAACTCTCTCCGCTTCCCTCCTTTTTCGTGAAAACAACAATATTATTATTCAAACTACTTGATACTCCACGAACGCCTGAAAATATTCCATTGCCGATGTTCTACTTATTGGCTAGCAAGTCCTCGATATAGCCCATATCATTTATATCATCCGTTTTCATTTGCAAAAGCTCATCACATCTACAAGCCCCAGCAACTGCAACAATGAGTACAACATCAAATATAAATTGAAAAATAGTTCTTCAGTCCATAAAAGATAATCTTCAGTGTATTCCCACCTTCGTGCTCAAATACAGTTCATCTGGGGCCTCTGATAAAAATGTATCGATTTCTTCTCTTTGAAAAACTTGGGATATTCTTGCATGGAAACCATCTGACTGCAGTTTCAAAAAGTTCGTTACTGCGATATTTTGCCTAATCAATGTTATTTTTTATGAAAGAGGGAATTTTGTGGCATAGTGGACAAATTATCAAATTAAAGAAAAAAATGCTTGAATCTGCTACTGAAATCTTCGAATGACGATGAAGTTGGGTGACGGGTAATGGATTTCGACTACCAGTGATGAGTACGTTTGATTTTCGATTCATTTCTAACATGAATATTGAATTATGGAAGAAAAGGATTCACGAGTGTGTGTCGATTCATATGTCCTCGAATGGCTCAGATGGTAGAGCGTATGGCTAGAAATCATCGACTCCCACTTGAGGATGTTTTTTTTCTTTAATTTAATAATGTGTCCACTATGCCACAAAATTCCCTCTTTCATTATATTTCCACTTTCACGTTATTTTTCATATTCGGGATAACTCTCAACATCGAATAGATAGACCATAACATTTAAGGCTTCAGTTTCTATGAAAGATCGGAAAAAAGGCAATCAGCACATTTTCACGGAAATATCCTACTTCTGTCTATATGTCTATATTCCATGAATCTGTGTATGTGAATTCATATACAGTTCTTGACATTCCACATTTCACACCAGGTCTCTTATCTCAGGAGGTGATAACTATTCCCCACTTTCGAATACATCCATTTCGAACAGTTCCTTGACATTTTTTTTGAATTGACCATGACATTAAATATTCTGTTGAATTATTTGGTTTCAAAAAGCTTGTCGCGCGAATTGTAATAAAATCAATACTTCGACAAATTGTTACGTACCAACCAATCACTGCCCAATCAAATCAATTGGTACCTACTCTTATGAACACTTCGCGCGAAAAGCTTTTTGAAACCAAATAATTCAACAAATAATAATCAAATCATTGTCAGCGATGATTTAAACTTATTTTATACGTTTCAGCACATGGCTTACATAAAAAGATTTTTCATTAGATAATTCATTTTTTGCTTTTTAGTAAGTTCACCTTGATTTGTTCATTTCTAATAGAGCATCGTTATTACTAGGGCTGTTCACTGTGAGTTTTGAGCTGAAAGGAATCATGATCTCTGACCCCAAAAACTCCCACACACACAACTCGTCCGCCATCCTGAAGTCACCATCTTAAATTCATAGATTTTGACTAAAAATTGATAATCTACGAACCTTAAAACACCCCCGCATACCAATTTTGAATAAAATATGACCATGATCAGAAAATTCGTTCTCCTTCTTGAATTTACAAATTTTGACAAAAAATTCAAAATATCCGAACGCGAAAATCGCCGCATACCAATTTTGGATCGAATCGGACCATAATCACAAACCAGTTTGGGCCCGGTCCTTGAATTTATGAATTTCGACAAGAACTCCATAAACTATGATCCAGAAAACCCCCACATACGAATTTTGAATCAAACTGGACCATAATTACAAATACCGTCCGCCATATTGGAGCCGCCATTTTGTTTTCTTCTCTAACAAAAATTGCCTAATGCATCGTCACCGGGATTATGAACACCTGCCAAATTTCAAAATAATTGGACCACTAGAAGTCGGTTGAAATTCACTTGCAAGATTTGACCCAAACTAACTAACGAACGAACTAACAAGTGAAACCAAATAAAAGCTTGTGAAATAGACGAATTTGCGTGGAATTCGAACAAATTTGGAAAAAAAAAATTATGTTTTACACTGCAGAAAAGCTGATTTAATGCCTTGCTGGTTTCCTAGCCTCGGCTATGAAACACAACAATTCTAATGCCTATATTGAAAGAGTTTCCTGAGTCGTTAGAAAAAAAATCGTCAACAGCAAATTTGTTGTTTTGTAAACCTACTTCAACATCAGATGACACTCCAGCAGATTGATGTTCAGAAAAAAAGCCCAAAAGTACTGTTTTAGTTGGATCACAAGAAAGACTCAATAGGGGATATTTCATATTTTGTTTGAAGGCCAGTCATTCTGTATATCACTGTAAAGATTTTATACCATTGGAAACGAATGAAAAATTTATTTTTCCCATTTATCTCCTTCTCATCGTCATTGCCTGAAGAAAAATTTTTTTAAAGACGAGCTTCTATTTATACGAATGCATTAAAAAGGACAAAATTATTTCTTTCTCCGGTTCAATATTTCACAAAAGTGATTGCAGACACCACCCACGTCAGATCACATCAACAAATTTGACCATCCTATGAACTATGATGACGTAAAATACTTACTAATGAACCAATTTTTTTTTTAATTTTTATTCTACAGCTTGTTTAAAAAAAAATCGGTAATTTATTTTATAGTTTCAAGTATGTTTGTTAAATAACTAGTTCATTTATTTCTATATAATTTATTTTAGAATTTTGACAAAAAAATCATAAACTCCGACCCAGAAAACCCCTAGATACCAATTTTGAGTAGAATCGTACCTTATCACAGAAATTGTCCGACATATTGGAGCCGTCATTTTGTTTTGTTCTTCTCAATGCATTTCCACCGGAATTATGTACACCTGCCAAATTTCAAATCAATCAGACGATTAGAATTGGGTCAAATTTCACTTGCAAGATTTGATTACAGTCAGACAGACACACAAACAGACCCTGCGACAGGTGAAACTGAATAATAATTAAAAAAAATCCTCGACCCCGAAAACACCCACATACCAGTTTTGAATAGAATTGGACCATAATCACAAAACTTGTCCGCCATTTTGGAGCCGCCATATTGAATTTTGACAAAAAATCATAATCACGAAAATCGTCCGCCATTTTATTTTTTCTTCCTAACAAAAATTTAATAATGCATTGTCACAGGAATTATGTACACCTGCCAAATTTCAAATCACTTGGATGATTAGAAGTGGGTCAAATTTTACTTGCAAGATTTGATTACAGACAGACAGACACCGCCACAGGTGAGACTAAATAAAAGCTTTTGAAAAAAACACACCAAGAGGTGGTTAGGGACATTAATGGAATCTACATGTGGCTATATCTGGAGGGATCAGGATTATGGGACTCACATTGTTTTTGTCATAATTCACCGAATGAAGTACACTGAATACAGAATTGTGTACACTTCCACTGAATTATGGGGGAGTTTGTGAAGCGATTATCCAGGAGAATGGTGGTAAATCGTCGTTAACGCTCATGCATAATAGCAACAGCTCAGCAGATGTGAATTTCAAAGCACACAAAAACCAGAGGGTCCAGTTTGAATGATCCTCCCACAATATAAATAATGTGTAAATATTGTAAAAAAACTGAATGTTCGGTCATTAGACCAGTTGATACAGAGCCATTAATGTGAAAGTATCATCAATTTTGAATGAATGCGATTTTTTGTGACGGAACAATGTTTCGTGACATGGTTTTCTGGGTAACGTTCCACAGTCTGAAAATGAAAATATAATCAGGGAAATCTATACACCCTGATAAGTTACTGTGTTCACCAAATTATATTTCCCGAAAAAACATTATTCAATTAGTCAGTAACTTGCCGTATTCTGAATTTGCAGATCAAAAAAATGCTAAAAAATCAAAAGGTACTTCTCTATAAAGTTTCTATTACTATATATATATATATATATATATATATATATATATATATATATATATATATATACATATATATATATATATACCTGAACCCTTTCTCAAGATTCTCTAAATATAATATTGCAGATTAATTACAAACTAATCAAGTCACGACAATGATCAACTCAGAGGTATTTTGAACTTTCCCCCAGACGAGTATACAGATTCATTCATTCCTACTGATCATTCACTGCTCTTGGACTCGAAAACTTAAAATATATACAGTGCTTCTCAAAAGTTCCGTCCCCCCCTCTTATTTTTGGAACGATTATACATAAACAAGTGAAATTTGGAAACTGAATATTAAAGGTTGTAAACTTCCATACTAGTGATGATAGATGACGAAATCGTCAGAGATGACGTCACAAGGCCATTGTGACCAATAATTTTGAATGGAACCCTACGGCAAGCGACACCTCGTTTAAAAGGTATCGAACAAACTTATTCAATGATACTCATTTTGTTTGTGTTTATGGCAGTTTTAATGGCCCATTAGTAAACATTAAAATTTAAATTCCATTCAGATGATATTAATTACAGATTTTAGAATCAGTATCTACTTGAAGACCTCTATTCACTTCCTGATAGTGAAATATTTTATTTTTAAACTCTTCTCGTACTTTAACAAATGTGTCTGCGGAAACACCCTCACATTCTGCAACAATTCGTTGTTTTGAAACGTCAATATTGTCAGGTTCAGTGACGTAATCCTTCGATTCAAGGTACCCCCACAGAAAAAAATCCAAAGGTGTGAGGTCCGGTGATCGAGCTGGCCATTCCGTTGAACCTCGTCGTCCAATCCATCTACCACGATACTCTTCATCCGAATACCGTCTTACTGCACCGTAATAGTGTGGAGGAGCACCATCCTGTTGGAATGTTATTTCCAAATTGCCGAACTCATCTGGATTATCTTCCAAAATTTCAAGGTTTAACGGTTCTATTGCGTTTTGCAACAGCTCCAGATAAACCTCACCAGTTAAATTAGTATTTAAAAAAAAAGGCCCAACGATGTGGTTTCCCAGGATACCTGCCCAAACATTCACCTTCTGGGGAAATTGGGTGTGTGTTTCACGAAACAGGTGAGGATTTGCGTCACTCCAATACCTCACATTCTGTGTATTCATATTTCCATTTAGATAGAAAGTACTTTCGTCACTGAAACAAATTGTTTTGACATAGTCTGGCTGTTGGTTAATTTTAGTTTCCATATTTTCACAAAATTCTAGGCTGGGTCGTCGTCTGAGAGTTGATGAACCATTTTTAATTTGTATGGATGAAATTTGTTTTTTTTTTCAACACCCTGTGTACTGCAACGTGAGTCGTTGAAGAAGTAGGATTAACTATTACTTCTGCCAGTATATCAATTTTTTTCTCATCAGAAATTTATGGTCTGCCAGATCGTTTCGCATCATTAATACTACCCGTTGTTTCAAACTTACGAAGAAGCTCCCTTAAATAAGTCCTCGAAACGGGTCGATCGGGAAACCTCTCATTAAAAATGCGTTCTGCTGCATTAATATTTTGTCCAGTTTCACCAAGAATTAGGATTGCTGCTACTTTATCACCTAAAGCACGTACCATTTCGCTTCTTGAAGCACTTAAATGTTCGGCTCACAACAGCTTAACAAATCATTAGAATGTACAAAAACAGTAAAAGTACCAAAAGCTGCTAAAACAGTTAAACGTTCGATCAACAATACACAAATTATTAAATGTAAAAAAACTTGGACAATTACAAAAACGTCGAACTAGGGAGACCAACAAAAACGTCAGCTTATTTGACAACTATCCAGAGGCGGAGCTTGAATTTGTAATTTTAGTATTAACTGATTTAATTCATCACAGCTTTGCGTTTTCCAAAAGCGAGTTGCCAAAACTGCCATAAACACGAACAAAATTAGTATCATTGAATAGGTTTTCCCGATACCTTTTAAAAGAGGTCTCGCTTGCCGTAGGGTTCCATTCAAAATTATTAGTCACAATGTCCGTATAATCTTTGACGATTTCGTCATCTACCATCACTAGTGGGGAAGTTTACAACCATTAATATTCAGTTTCCAAATTTCACTTGTTTATGTATGATCGTTCCAAAAATAAGAGGGGGGGAGGGGACTTTTGAGAAGCACTGTATAGTTATTTCACTATGAAATAAAATATTACTGTAGCTGGAATTGATTTTGACAAAAAAAAAGATCCTCTGCTAGGAATCGAATCCTAGCCTACCGCGTAACAGTTTGGAAGAAAAGGTATGTATAAAAGTGGTTCTCGTTTATTATCGACATATTGAATAGAAACAAGTTTGATCTATGATCATTGAAAAAAAAATGGAAATAAAAAAATATATTTTAAAAATAATAGAACACGTTTGCGTTCAAAGTAAACATCAAAGAGGTTGGAAACAAGATTACCAGAAGATATTGTCGAAAATAATGTTTCAAGAGGTCAACCATCAACTTAATATTGTAAACAATTTAACAATGAAGATATATTATTGCCTCCGACTGCATGAGATTGTTTTCATTATTAAATTCAATAGTTCACCTCTTGAAACGTAATTTTCTGATATTTTCTGGTCATTTTGTTTCCCTCTTTCTTAAAGTTCACTTTTTACGCAGTCGGGTTTTTTATTTTTGAAATCAACTTTTTTTTATTTCACACCTTTTATTTATTCACAATATGGCGCCTGGTTGTCGCCATATTGAATTTTGATTACTGTCAAGACAATTCGATTGACATAAGAATCATCAGAATCGGCACACGCGTTTGGTCCCAAGAGCGCCACAAAAAAAACAAACATTATCCTCCTTTGCGACGCGCAGTCGGATAAAGAGACAATGACGGCACCCCGTACTCCCAAGTGGTGACCCATCTACAACATTTCTTGATTGTTTCAGAATATAGGAATTATATCATTCACTGCCTTACTTGACTCATTTAATTGGCTGAAAAAGGTGAATATTTGAATTTCAATATGACATCACTATATGTAGTGAGCTCAAAATCCCTCATTTATTCGATTTTCCATTTCCGGTTTCCACAAATGCATATATAATATATGAATTGAATGCGTTGACATATAGTGACAGGACATACCTAGTGTGGTTTTATCAGTATAAAACGGCGAGAAGACGTATATCACTATAAAACTGATCTGATTGGTTCTCTGTTTGCGGCCATTTGATTGGTAGAAAAATATTGATGAAAATAGTCAGAAAAAAGTTTGGATTTGCCTTTTTTGAGAACATTTTGTCTGTGTCCTATAATATTAGTTGAACTTGGAGCATTTTGACTGATTTTATATTTAGCTAAATCTATCGAGCCATTTTCAAATGTATGGTTTCACCTTCATAGCACCTAAAATATATAACACAATCCCAGAAAATATAAGAAACTTGAAGGTTAAACATTCGAAAGAGAGAAAAAGAAGTGGATTCTAGAAAAAATGGAGACTTTTTTAACCATCAAATTGATTGGGCGTATGTAAAAAAAATTAATAATCTTACCATGCACACAGAATGGAGTAATATATATATATATATATATATATATATATATATATATATATATAGGTATGTATTTTCTTTTTCCATGTATGGAAAATTCTCTAGTTTTTGTAAATTTAGAAATTTTCTGTCATAGACAGGCTCACTAGAGCCTAAATGGTAATATTTCCTTTTGCAAAACTTTCGATGAACATACTATGTAATAACTGATGAGTTTGATGATTTTGAGTTTATTTTTCTGGAGGTTTAGTGGGATGTGTATTGTTCTTATTGCCAACGTTTCGAATAATATTTAATTCATCATCAGGGCTCTGTAACAATGGAGTTTGTTTGTATTACTTGCCAAGGTCTATTACACATTGACTAGAACGATACGCCTTTGAGACCCATCGTGATTTTAATAGGTTACCCTTACTACAAATCATCAAAATGGGTCGGATATTGAAACACGGATTTGAAAATGATGAATAGCACGTGAAGGATTCCATTCGTGAAATAAAAATTCCCGAAAATTACATATTGATATCCATTGACGTGGTTTCCCTTTTCACAAATATTCCACTAGATCTCACAATGAATATAATCAAAAAACGGTGGAAAAAAAAAATCCGAATTCACGACACTCCCCCTTGACACTTTCATCAAAGTATTCAAACATTGCGTTTATTCTAATTATTTCAACCACAATGGTATTTTCTACGAACAAACGTATGGTTCAGGAATGGGAAATTGTATGTCGCCTATTTGCGCTGATCTAGTTATGTCTCAACTTCAACAACAATGCATAAAAAAATATCTTTCGTAGTCCCTTTCTTCAAGAGATTTGTAAATGACATTATCACAGCAATTCCAAGAGATGAATTACATGAAATAGTGGACACTCACCATAAACTGAAATTCACTTCAGAAAAAGAAGAAAACAGTTCTTTACCATTTCTAGATACCAAAATGTCCTAAAAGTTGATTGGTATCACAAACCCACTTTCGTAGAAATATTTTTGAATTACAACTCGCAACATAATTCCAGAAAAAAATTAATATCATAAAAAATCTAAAAACAAGAGCACTTGCAATTTCTAATCCTGAATACCATCATAAAAATCTAGAAATAATAAAAAAATACCTTGTACAAACCAATTCCCCAATATCATTAGTCAAAAAAATATCAAACGAAAAACAGAACACTGAAAAAACTAACAGCATAACAAAATTGAAATATAACACAATACCATATGTAAAAAACCTTTCAGAAAAACTTGCACTAGTTCTAAAAATGAACAATCAAAAATAGCATTTGAAAATAAAAACACTATTCGATTTTCACATCAAAAAACAAAAACACCCTTAGACATGACATCGAATGTGGTGCACTAAATTGAGTGTGACAACTGTCCAAAATGCTATGTGGGACAAACAAAACGTTATTTAAAAACAAGGTTAGCTGAACACGGAAGAGACACAAAGGAACTAAACATTAACGACCCTACTGCTTTAGTTGAACACATGAGAGAAGAAGGTCACAGTTTCAATTTCGCGACACCCACCGTTCTCTATTCACAACCCTAATTATGCAAAAGACTCCTCAGTGGAATGATTCATATATTTAAACAAAACAATGTTAATACCGAAAGGGACATTGACGGTTTGAACACAGCATTCTTCAATTTACTTGGTAAGATTCCGATTTAATCATCCATTCATATCGATCGTGTTTTTCACCTTTTTTCCTCGATCCATTCTAAAAGATTACCTGCACTCGACTCACTAATGGTTTTCTCATTTCATCCTCAGTATTCGTCTATATTCAGTAATTGTTTGTGTTATTGTTCGATGTATCTTATAATGTCTGTTTTTAAAATAATGTTGAGGATTTCAAACCCAGGAAAACTAACCTTTGGTAAGTCCTCCCATTTTTTTTAAACTCTCATTCTCGTCAATGTATAATAGTCCGTGGCAAGTAATACAAAAAACTCCATTGTTACAGAGCCCTGATGATGAATTGAATATAATTCGAAACGCTGGCAATAAAAACATTAGTTTTTCTCCGAATTTAATAATCCACATATCACCAAACCTCCAGAAAAATACTATGTAATGACTAAAAATTATATAAGAAATATATTAGAAAATTCATTGTAATTATGGAAATCAATTTATCAATTGACGAATAAAACGACACCAAATAAATCTATAACAAACATAAAACTGGATAATGGACATATAACAAATAATAAAATAGATATAGCGGTAAAATTCATTGATTTTCTTATTTCAGTGGGAAAAAAATTAACAAGCAAAATTTCGAAAAAAAAACAGGTATGAAAACCTTATTGGAAGTAAATCTAGACCATTCATTTTATCTGGAAGATGTGAATAAAGCGGAAATACATAATATAATTGTTTCATTGAAGAACAGAAAGTCACCAGGCCTAGATAACTCGAGAGCGGAACATCTTGAAATAATTGTGAAAGAAATCACGGCCCCAATTACATATATTATCAATAAGTCCTTCGCAGAAGGAAATTGTCCTGCAGCCTTCAAGAGATCTGTCGTGAGTCATATACACAAAAACGGCGAGAAGTTAAGTGTGACCAACTATTGTTCCATCTCCCTAATATTCGGCCTAGCTCAAGTTTATGAAAAATCCATCAGAAAGAGGCTTTCCTTGAAAAAAATAATGTTCTTTCAGAAAAACAATATAGTTTTCGACAAGTGAAATCCACGAAGGATGCATTATCAAATCTGATAAATGAAAAAGTAACCAACATAGACGAAAAAACACCAACCCTATGTATCTTCGTCGACCTAGCAAAAGCATTTGATACCGTTAGTCACATCCAACTTCTTACAGTCTTGGAATGGTATGGTCTTAGAGGTACACCATATTCATTATTCAAGAGTTACCTAGAAGATAGAAAACAATGTGTAGAAATTACTGTTGCAACCAGTAGTTTCAAAACAATTAGATATGGTGTACCCCAGGGAACTGTACTAGGACCAATTTTAGTAACCTTTTATCGCAATGATATTTTCCGTGCAGGATTTTAAGGAAATATAGTGAGTTTTGCAGATGACACAGCTGTTCTGTAAAAAGCTGATACATGGCCAAATTTAAAATATATTGCAGAAAACGATTTCTCAAAGATTGCTGAATGGTTTGATAGTCGTCTACTCACTATAAATGTTGATAAAACTAATTTCATCCCATTCACCTCATATGCAAAATACCTACCTAAATTCGATACGTACCCTTAAAAAAATGAACAGCCAGTTATTATCAATTCTGTCAAGAGTATCAAATACCTTGGCATATATGTAGACGCCAACCTGAAATGGGATGTTCATATCAACAACAAAAAACTAAGAAAGATACTGTACAAAATAAAATTTCTAACTTCTATTCATAACACCCAACAACTTTGTACTTCTCACTAGTAGAAAGCCATTTATCATACGGAATTATAGCAAGGGGCGCAGAGTTGAAAAGCCATATTTCAGTACTTGAAACAGCACAAAGGAACATATTGAAAACCATTTATCAAAAACCTAAGAAATTTCCAACGGAGCGACTCTACAAATGTTCACAAATTTTTGATGTATGAAAACTTTATTCCCTCAAAGTTATCACATATCGACATTCTCGAATATCTGACTCATTACCGATAGAACATCACCATAATACAAGATATAAAACTGCAAGAAAATCATATTATCATCAAACCAGAAAAAGATATATTAATAATAATAATAATATTTATTTTCATTAAGGTTACAGGCATGATAAAAAAATTAAAATAAATCGGAGATATCCCACGAAGAAAACTTGTTGTGGGCATTCCTAGCCTATATATCAATATATTGCCAATAAATCGAAGCAAATGAATGAAAACATGCTGAAAGTTGAATGAATGAAGTGAGTATAAAATATACAAATATATAAATTAAAGAGAAAAAATATATATAAAATGTAAAATCCAAACATTTAAAATAAGTAAATGTCAAGATGTTAAAGATATGAAAATATATGAAATAGAAAATGTACAAATGCAGAAATGTAAAAAAGTAAAGATGTAAAAATGTAAAAATATGAAAATGTAAAATTGCTAAAATTTAAAAATTTTAAAATTTAAAAATGTAACAATGTAAAAATTAAAAAAAAATAAAAATGTTTAAATTTTAAAATGTATAGATACAAAATGCCACTACTATAAATAAATATAAAATAATCCAATAATAAATGGAAATCGATAAAAATACAATAAAATACAAAAACAAAATAAAATACAGAAAATACAATAATATTGCAGAGAACTTACCTATATCTTGGTCCAAAATTATTCAATTCTCTTCCACAAAGTTTGAAGCAATTAAAACAACGAAACCATTTCAAAAAAGAATTGAAAAATCATTTTATCAACACCCCAAGAATTGACATACACCAAATTATAAGAAAAACATTGATTTTTTCATATATTTGATCTATGTTATACGTGATGTTGCTATTATGACTATTATCTCATCATCATATTAACCACTTCATTAGTATTTATGTATGTTGTGTGTCCGAGTATACAGGGTGTTCCCAATTAAGTCGGCACCATTGCCAACTCCGTTATTATTGATGCTACGATTTCGGTTAAATGGGCAAACTGGTAGCATTTTTAGTGGCCTTCTCGATGCCGAAAAAAAAATTGACAGTCGCGTTGTCATAATATTTCATAAAATGATATTTTTTTCAATGGTTTTTTTTTTTTAAAACCTTAATTTTTTCCTAAAGTGGAAAATGAGCGACTTATGTGGAAATATTTATTTCTTTCAGTAGTACAAAAAATGTCTTTGTTTTGGCGAATAAGACCTCATGATTGTCCAAACACCCATTTTTTGTACTTATACGAATGACAATATTTTGTTACTAATAGCAAAATAAGACAGTAAAAAGAAAAAATTGCGCTGGGATGTGAACTCGTGAAACCCGTGATCATCATGTCGCTAAAACAAAGAAATTTTTTGTACTAATGAAAGAAATAAATATTTCCACATAAGTCGCTCATTTTCCACTTTAGGAAGAAAAGTGATATGAGCTTTGTTGTTGAGAATGTTATTACGAATCGAAATGGATGGAAAAATATAGGGTGTTCCATTGAAAAAAATATCATTTTATGAAATATTATGACAAAGCGACTGTCAATTTTTGTTTTGTTTTCGGCATCGAGAAGGCCACTAAAAATGCTACCATTTAACCAAAATCGTAGCATCAATAATAACGGAGTTGGCAATGGTGCCGACTTAATTTGGAACACCCTGTATGTTTGTCCAAATTTTTAACATTCACCAAATCATAAAAAACACAGATTTCATTTATATCTTTGTTTCATGTCATACATCACATTGTTGTTATTATGATTTTCATCTATTTTTTTTAACCATTTTATTAGTTATTAAGTATTTATCGTGTACCTTAGTCTATGTTTGTTTGAATTTTTTATTACTTTTTCAAATTAATAATTATAGATTCAATCTAGCTACTTGCACTCAAGCCCTACGCACAGACTTGTTCTACTGTAGGGTTTTCAATGTATTCCCTTCTCCTTTTTTGTACTTCACTTATAACTGTCAATGTAATTCAAAAGGTGATGTTTGAATAAATTATTATTATTATTATGGTGAAAAACAAAAAATGCATATATACGAACCAACAGATTCATCTTTTTCCTTTCTTCGTGAAAAAGCTAAAAACGTTGTATTTTTCATCCTCGAACATCGGAGTTAATGGAATTTTTGACTTAACAGGGCCTGATTTCGCTAAAACACCGAAACCTCTCTAGACTCGAGGTAATTCATCGCAAATAATTACGGAATCTAATTATCCGCTTGTCGGGTCCGTGAATAAGCACATTCAATTTATCCTGGAAGTAGCTTCCCGACTCATAAACTCCCATTAAAATATTGAATCATCTCATTCAGGTTGAGGTTGAAAAGGTTTCCAAAGTATAGTGGTTGCGAAAAATTACTCATGCCTGGGGATGTGAAGTGGAGCTTGAAGATTCACTGATTCGTGCAACTCATATATTTAGAAGCAATAAATCAAATGCGGATTCTTCATAGATCTGAAGGTTGAATTATGTGATTCATATTTCTGTAATATTTTTTTTTCAAGATTGAGTGAAATCTAGGATGGAAAATGCAATTCATTTAATCATATAAGACGAGTCAATTATTTTGTCGAATAAGCCAGAAATAGACAAAACGAATTAACTTTACCAGGAAATTTTATAGACAGAAATGAAATAAATGACTCCAATAAAACGAGTGGAACCCGACTCTTACTCAAGATTGAAGAAATCGGAAATACTGTTGTTGAATCGTGAAAGGAAAATAAAAAGTGGGGATGAAATATCTGAAGTGGGTTCAGAAAAAGAGAAGAGGAGGCAACGTAAGCAAAACGACATCAAATACACCAATGGAGCCGAACAAACAAATGAAAATCCGCTCTATATATTATATTACTGAATGATTTCCTCATAGTTGAAAACGGAAACATTTTCAATTGAAAATTTAATAGAAAGATTTTTATGAAAATTGGAAAAATCTACGACAATAATGATTCCACATCTGATTTTATGAACATCCTGTTCATATCATCAAACAAATCGAGTTCCTTATACTTTTCTCATGTAACAATTTTCCATCCTTTATGAATAATATATTCGCGATTCCAAAGGAGGAACAGTACAAACTTCTTCTTCAAATAATTGCAACATTACTCAGAATATTTGAAGAAGTTACAAACAATACAAATAATTCAGAATATTCATGGATAGTTTCAATCCAAATTCAAAATATCGTATTGTGTTGACGTAGACATGGATTATAGAAAACATCGAAATATTCGTGACTGGCGGTAATATGGAAGTAGATTTCATGTGGGGATGCAGTCAGGTTAGAGGGCTTTGTTTCAAGTAAACTCTTTGAAATTCGTCAAGCTTCCGGCTCTGTTTATTGACTTCCTCAGGACGACTAAAATTATGATGAGTATTCAGGTACTTACTAACATGAGAATCAATAAAATAAGTAGATTTGAGGATAATAAAATATTTTTCTTATGACAGTGACAATTGTATAATATTATAAATAAAGTTGGAAAATTATATATATAGTGAAAGGATAGTCGTTGCTAACTAGTTAGATGTAAAGCTCAAATATTGGGGTGTGCAGCAAAAGAAGAAGTGTACTCTTTAAAGTTTGTCCAGGCTTTCGGAATGTTTTATTTTCATCTTCAGGGATACTACAATGAAAAAAATTTACAATAATTGTGTCCTTAGGACCTTAAGGTAATGATTAACTTACAGCTTTGTTGAGATTAGTTTCTAAGTTGTTTATGAATCTTCTCCATGTACTGTAGGGTGAAATATAAGTTCTGAACTTGAACTTGGAAACACATTCAAAATTGTCTACTACTTATAACACATTAAATCTCATTGCAATAGTCAATAATTAAAAAATAAAGTACAGGAACATGTGTGTCTTGAAAAAGTACAATAGGTCATAAAGTTTGGGAAAATTTGTTCTACTTGTCATATGCAGGTGTTATCAACTTATGGTAGTACCAACTGGCGTAAAATGAATTGCCACAATTGGCCAGAGCGTTTCAGTAATTTTTATTGTTAGTACCAACTGAAGGTTGGGCCAACTTGATGATTCATTAATAACTAGTATTGAGATCAATTTGGTTTGAAGGAAATTCTGTAATCTCCAGTGATAGTAAGAAGGAATATATTTAACTTTTTTTATTCATATTATTTTTTTCCTGTGATATGAAAGCCCTTTCTAGGAAAGTTTTCTTATTTGTGTGAGGTTCATTAGTTAGTATTTTACGTCATCATAGTTCATATGATGGTCAAATTTATTGACGTGATCTGCCAGAGCACATCTTTCTGGATGGTGCCTGCAATTACTTTTGTGGCATATTAATCTCTGTTTGAATAATCTTGCTGTTTGACCAATGTAAATTTTATTGCAATTTTGGCAAGGTATACTATATAAAACATTCCTGTTGTCTAGAATTGGAATTTGTCTTTCACTTTGGAGTATAAGACTTAATTGTAACTGTTTGTTGGCTATTTTGATATTATCAATGGATTTGAAAAATCTAGCAAGTTTGGGTGGAATATCTCTTATGTATGTTGAGGAGGTAAAAATATTGGGGGTATTATTGATAGTAATCATTGTATTATTATTCGATATATTGAGATTTATATCACTATGTTGTGGCTCTATAACGGAAGCAGTGTTGAACAGTATACTTTTAATTGGACTTGGAGGGTGAGAATCATCTAAAAAGAGATTTAAGAGGATTTTAAGATTTTTATTGTGAGAAGTTACATCTGAAATTCTCAAAACCCTGTTTTCTATTTGCTTTACCAGATTTACTTTGACCGAATGTTATTCGTAGGACAGATAGTTCAAATATCTTCGAGAAGGGCAAGGTTTCCGATGCCAATCTATTAGTATTTTGGTTCTCATTGGAACGTACGAATCTGGTGTCTAGAAATGGTACATTTTCGGTTTCTATAGTAAACTGGATGTGCGGGTCATAGTTGTTGAAGATGAAGAGAATCTCATCTGTACTGCCTTTGGCAATGCTAAAATGATATCATCGACATATTTTCTCAAGAAAAAAGGTTTGAACGATAAAACTGGTAGTACGGTGTCCAACAGGTCATTCATTACGTATGCCGCAAGGATAGGTGAAATTGAAGCTCCCATTGGAGTACCAAAAGCTTGTCTGTAGATTGTATCATTGAAAGAAAAATATGTATTTTAGAAAAGAGAGGTTAGGAGTTCCATAAACGTTTTTCCGTTAATATCGCAATGATACGAATACCATCCCAATTTGTATGAAGCGCCCTCTGGTAAGTTTCAAGATGAACATTACTGAAGAAGGTTACCCCATCCAGACTGGCTAGCACATAGTTATCTGGTAATGATAGGTTGTTAAATTGATTTGTTGCTTCGAAGGAGTATTTAATATAGTATACATTGTCAACATTGTATGCTTTTGTGAGAATATCAGTTAAAAAAAATCGTTTTGTAGGAGAGCCAATCGATGATACTATCGGTCTGACTGATAGGGTTGATTCATGTACTTTTTACCCAGAGGCAAATGCCATACCTTAGTCTCGATTCAACATGACCGTAATACACGTTCATCATCTGATCCAGTTCTAACACTGATTGTAAATTGACGAATATAAATTCCAGAGAATTCAATTTGGAAGACAGTTGTCGACAATGGGATTTCCATGAAATGAAATTTCAAGGCCTTCAGTATTTTTCTGCCTACAGTGCCTTCGCAACATTTGTGTCTTTTGGATATTGGAAAAAAAGTTCTCGGAATTGAAGAAAAATTACACCCTTTGAATTGTTTCAATGCATTTTGTCTGTAAACTTTCAGTTTCGGCGGCGGATAGACCTAACGAAAAGTTGCCTGCATATTCTTTATTGCCAACTATCGCATCCAAGTGGTTCACATACGAGATGAAAAGAAAAGGACCCAATATCGAATTTTGCGGTACACCTATTTCAAGTTCCCTGCTAACCGAATGTATTGTTTTCATTTTGCTATCATGTTCAAACTGCATAGAGACAATTTGTTTTCTGTTTGCCAAAAAAGATGAAATCCAGTTCAGAAGTATGCCCCTGTTACCAAAACTCTTTATTATATCTATTATGGTCCACCCAATCAAATGCCTCTACTCAAGTCGCAAAATATTACAGCAGGACATTCATCAGTATCAATGAACTGGGCAATTTGTTTGTAAAACAAGAACATAGCTGTGGATGTAGACATGCCGGAACGAAAACCGTATTGCCGATGGTAAATGTCATCGTGGTTTTCCAAAAAAAGATTTGATCTATCTAGAGAGGAATACTCAAACACTTTTGCTAGGTTGTAAGGCAAAGCCACCACAAGAGGTTTTTCTCAAAAAGACGAACAACCTTACCAAATTTGATACTTGGTGGAAAGACTCCACATTCGAAAGACATATTGACTAGAATTGTCAATGACTTCATGATCACTTTCAATACTTTCTTCAGTACAAATCCTGGAACCTCATCTAACCCAGCAAATTTTTTATTCTTCAATTCAGAATTCAACAAATTGAACAATTCATCCTTTTGGGATGGCTTCAGAAACATGCTTAACAATTGAATGCATTTTTAGGTAGAGAGAAATGAGTATCACGAATGTCTTCTACTAATTGTTTGGGAGTGTCTATGAAAAAGTCATTAAGAGATGTGGCGATTTTTTCCGGGTCTTCTATTTACTCTCCATTCGAGTTCAATACAATATTTTTCATTTCCTTTCGTTTGTTTGTCAGTTCAGCTACTAGCTTCTATGAAGATCATATTGTTCTCAGTATTCAAAATACGATTCTGATAATGGCGTTAACGTTTTTGTCTGAGCAGAGATAAGTGTTTCTTTTTCGGTTCTCTGTAAGCCAGTCGCGAGTTTGGATGAAATTTCTGCAATATATAGAGATCTTTAAAAGCTTCACTAGATCGAATTACTTCGCTGTCAACCCATTCCTTTCCAATATTTCGAGATAGAAATGTTTTTGTAGGAAAAGGCTCCCCAAAGTGATACATATGTTATTAAAAAAATTGAAAGCATCATCAGATTCACGAACAGAATCAAGACTGGACCAGTCCTCATTTCCAAGTTTAATTTTGAATTGAGTGATATTATCCATATGGATATGTCTTTTTGAGCATTTTGTTTGCATTGGTTTCACCTGCTTTCGATATATGTCAAGTTCAAAGAAAATTTATCTTTGATCTGATAAGTCATTATCGAATACCCCACATATCCCTTCATTATCGAAATTAATGAAAATTTGGTCAATTATTGTAGCTGAGGTACCAAAACACGTGTTGGCCAGGAAATGATTGGACTCAGATTGAACCCTGATAATAAGGTGCAAAATATGTCAAAACGGTAATTTTCATACATATCAAAATTGAAATCTCCACAAACAATTGAATTGATGGAAGGTTGATAAAGGTAATCCAGTAAAGATGATAAATGATCGAAAAATATACATTCATCGCCACTAGGGGATCGACAACAATTTAAAATTATGTTCTGAGACTTATCCATTTTGAAGGTTATTGCTCAAAATTCGGAGTGTTGTTCTAGACAGTATTGGAATACATCAATACTTTTCAATTGGAATTGTGATTTTGCCCAGATACCAACTCCACCGCGTTGTTTGTCTGTTCGACAAATCGAACTGATCTGCTTGTATCCTTCAATATGAATAAATTCAAGTGAACTCATTTTCAAGCTTATTTCTACTAGACAAAGAAATTGTAAGTTCCTGGCGAATTCTACTTGACTAATAATCTGATTAATCTTGTCAACGTTCAGTGAATTCACATTCAGTAGAAACAGATTTGGATCAAATATTAACTTTCTTTGTCTTTCATCCTGCGCTTGGCAAAAAACTGTAAAGTACCCTGAGGCCAAATTTCAGGATTCATAGCTTCTTGAAATTAATATCATTAATGGTAAACTTATATGACGAGTAAATATCGGGGTATCTTGACATAAGTTCATCACATTCTACTTCAGGAAAATGATCTTTGAGTAACTTCATCATATCCTCGGAAGTTACTAACTAATAGAATAATTTTTCTATAGGAAATATAATTTGGTGAACGCAGTAACTTATCGTGGTGAACTGATTGGTTTATATATAGTCAATGCGATTATGAGATGGCAGCACTATCCTGACTGCCTTAAGCAAGCGGAAATAATTCCACTGCTGAAGCCAGGGAAGAGTAAAAACAGTATCGAGAACTACAGGCCTATCTCGCTCTTGAGTGTTGTCGCCAAGGTGGTAGACAAAATCCTCCTGAGTCGTGTTGCGGAATTTGTGGAGAAGCCGAAGATCATCCCGCCTGAGCAATTCGGGTTCAGGAGAGGTCATTCAACGACCTCGCAAGTGGCCCGAGTTGCTCACGGGGTGAAGGAAGCTTTCCACAGAGACCCGAACACAGTTATGGTCCTGCTGGATACGCACAATGCCTTCGACACGGTCTGGGCAGAGGGGTTGATCACAAAAATGATCGAGGCTAGTATGCCTTCATACTTGGTAAAAACGTTGGAATCGTACATCACACGGCGGACTTTTAGAGTAAAAGTCAACGGTACCAGTTCGTCGGAATATCCAATCGGAGCGGGAGTCCCACAGGGGTCTTCGCTGTCACCGATCCTATATTCCTTATATACCCATGATTTTCCGACCTTCGCTCGGACGAGCACGGCTATGTTCGCGGATGATACCGTGATCTATGCCCACTCGTTCCATAGCGAAGTGGCTGCTAAACAGCTCCAGATTCATCTGGATCGGTTGATCGTACCATATATGAGGAATAATAGGATCAAGTTAAATCCCACAAAAACGGAGGTCGTTAACTTCACGAGGAAAAGAACAAATGTGAAGATCCTCTAGAAGTTGAAGGTCGAAAATAACAGAGTGACAGAGGAGCCCTCAGTGAGATATCTGGGAGTGGAATTGGACGAGCATATGTACTTCCATAAACAAGTCTCGTTGGCGTTGCAGAGGGGAGCGGCAGCAATTAAGCGTACGTATCCCCTCATAGCACGCAACTCCAACCTCTCAATGGACAATAAACTAAGACTGTTTAAACAAGTCATAAGACCAGCAATGACATATGCTTGCCCAATTTTCTGTAGCCTACCCAAAACTCAGTTATCGAGACTGGAAAGGCTGCAGAATAAAGCGCTCCGTATCGCCACGAGCAGTAACAGATACATCCGATTGGATGATCTGCGCGAACTGGCGGGAATTGAAAAAATAACGGACTTTATCAGAAAGGTATCTGATAAATTCCACCGTTTTGATCTTGCTAAAAGCCCGCTCACAGCGGACATTGTAAATATAAGACGAAACCAGCCTAGAAAACACGGCGTGATTTTCCAAGCGTTAGATTTGTATAACGAAATTGAGGATAATTAACAAATTTATTAATAATTACAACCAATATCTAGTATAGCTATTAATAGATAGCGCCAGCCAGTGCGTAGCGGGTCAACGACCTGTGCTCGTCGGCTGAACAGCATCTCATTGACCTAGGTCAGGCACTAAGCCTTCAATTTTTTAAGCAGGTTTTTCCTATTTTTACTGCAAAAACGATTTGGTAGCGAACAAAAGTAAGAGGTAAGTATAAATAAATAAAAAGAAGTCTCAAAAATTTCTACAAACAGTACTAGATCCATAAGCGAAAGCAGGAGGGATCTTTATACCCATTCCTTTAGAACCCATAATCCCACTTATCCCTAGCAAGAGCCAAAACATCGGCAAGACCTATCCCCTTCGTCTCCGTAGGTCACAAGAGGACGGCCAAACCCTCCAAGGAGGAAGAATCAATAACTTTGTAAATAATGTATATAGTAGGATTAGGTTATGACAATGTGTTTATAATTGAAATAAACTTTTATTGATTGATTGATTGATTGATTGATTGATTGATTGGTTTGCCTTTCCTACATTTGTATAGATTTTCCTGATTATATTTTAATTTTCAGACTGTGGAAGGTTACCCAAAAAAAATGTGAAGAAATGTTGTTCCTCCACAAAAAATAACATTTATTCATTACTTACAAGGGATAACGGTATAACGGAAAACTGGTTAACGGGATAACGGAATAACGGAAAACGAGTTAACGGTGTAACCGGATGATGGGAAACTGGTTAACGGTATAACGGGAAACGGAATAACGAGAAGCGGACTAACGAAGAAAAACATGGGACGCGGACGTCGAGGGTACCAGCTATTCTTTTATGAAAATGTGTATAACAGGTAAACAACATGAAGTGTGAATTAAACGAACGAATCATTAGAAAAGCAATACGGAATGGACTGGTTGCAAATACAGTTACATTTTTCTTCAATGTTTGTCATATCAAACAAGTGAAGTGTATTTTCAATCTAATATTGAAGGCTGTACAAACACCTTCATGAACATTTTGACCTTTTATATAGATATATATTGCCCTCTTGAAAAACAATATAAAAAGCAGCAAGGCGATAAAGGATGAGGTTGGGTTACAACAGAAGTGAAAAAAAGTTGTGAAAATCTGAAGGAACTCCATTGGTTGAGTAAAAATTTGGAACAAAAATTATATCGAAATGAAAAAACAGACATAACAATTTACTCAAGAATGCCAAACGGCAATTCAATGAGCAACGTATATTCAAGTCTAATAATAAGTTTAAAACAATCTGGAATTAAGTTAACAAAGAAATCGGAATAACAAAAAAAAACAGGATATAACAATCACCTTTGATGATGAAATTCAAACATGTCCTTCAGATATAGCAGATACATTCGGTGAATATTCTGCTTACGTAGCGGAAAACGACCTTGATAACTATTTCATACACTCGAGGCCAACATCTTGTACTACATCTAAAATGTTCAACAAAACATTATTTTTCAATCCTGTAACACCAGAGGAAGTCGGGGATGTGATGAAAAAACCTGACAACCAAGCCTAGTACAGGCATTGATAAGATATCAGTTAAAAATATTGAAGACAGGTGTTGAATCTCTATCAAATCACTTGAGTCACCTTATAAATCTATCGATTATAGAAGGCAAGTTTCCATCGTCACTTAAATTTGCTAAATATCCCAATTCACAAGAAAAATTATCCTGAAAACCTATCCAATTATCAACCAGTATCGGTGCTGAGTCTTATTTCTAAAATCTTTGAAAAAATTGTTTACAGTAGGATGATACATTTTTTAAATATCAACGAGCTCATAACCACACACCAACATGGATTCCGAGCAGACAGATCAACAGAAACTGCTGCTTGCAATCTTTTTGAGCATGTTTACGCGCAACTAGATGAGGGAAAGCACGTGGCAGGTCTGTTTTTCGACCTATTGCTTGCCTTCGATAGTTTAGACATGAAGTTCATCGGGAATAAATTGTACAATGTTCAGAGCAATTTTCTTGGACTGGACTGTGGACTTTCTCAGCTATAGGAAAATTATAGTCAAAGTAAAAGATGCTATATCCAACTTTCATATTATGGATAGAGGAGTTCCTCAGGGCTCTGTGCTCGGACCGCTAATATTCCTACTCTTTATAAACGACTTACCACTTCAACTAAAATCGCAACTACTGACGATATATGCGGACGATACCTCACTGGCGGTCTTGGCACAGACCTCAGAGGAACTCATATCATCCATTGCAGATACTGTGAATTTTTTCGTGAACTGGTGCAAACGTAACGGTCTAATGGTTAATATCGATAAGACAGAGTGTGTACATTTTCATTCCGATAATATTACGTCCTCATCTTCTCTAACATGTCGAGTCGAGAGTAATATGATTGAATCAATCACAACAACAAAGTTCTTAGGCTTACATATTGATTCTAGCCTCGATGGACTGAGCAAGTTAACGCAGTTAACAAAGAAATTAATAAGGCCTTGTATGCAATTCTGATCATCTTTGTGTCCCCAGACACAAAACTACAAAACTTGAAAATAGTTTTAGATACATGGGAATGAAAATTTATAATAAACTCCTACTAACTTCCACAAGTATAGACTCCTTCAGTAATTTCAAAAGGACCGTTAACAATTTGGTGCTAGGAAAATGCTACTATAGTGTAAAAGAATACCTCCATAATAGCTTGTAGGAACTGTCTTTGTTTATGCCGTCTGTATTTGCATAAATATTCCTGTAGAGTGCAATAAATACATTCTATGTTAGTTTATAGAAAATGTACTATTTTAATACTATTTTATTTTATGTTATTCATACCAACTGTATATTGTTATATATTATTCGTGTTCATAATTTCAAGATAACCTCAAAATACACCTTTCACAGCGGGTGACTGACTTGTCCTATACATGTTTGTAATGTCACAAAGGATATATAAATATTTCTATTTCTATTTCTGTAGAAAAAATCCATGTTCAGATAATGAAAAATTCCATTAATTTCAATTCGTTCAATAGGAGAAATATAGCAGTGTAGTAATTGTTCCAATTAGAAATATATTTTTTCCCATTCGCGAAATCTTCTCAATATCAATTTATAATTTTCATTGTATGATAATATAATATACTGCAGGAGACTCACATTGTTATCATTCTGGAAGGTAGCGCCTTCGGATATCATATTTCTCTCATACACGAAATAACAAGCCTATATCCTCACTGACCACTATTAACTAAGCTCCAGCAAATATTTACAGGAAAGTCTTATCGTCAACCACGAAAGTAGTCGTTAATTAGTGATAAAATATATCAATAATTATATCAGAACTTCAGCGGGGGCGATTATATGCGTTCATTGTTATTCGATACACTAGAATCATTCAGAAGATCATGTATCTCCAAGTCTGAGCATATTAATTTCAGTTTGTTTTTTATTGTTTTTTTTCGAATAGCTGATCAAATACCAATTACTCTGCAAACTCATTACATCTCTGGGATAACCATTCTTCCACGTTTTCACCCTCGGTATGAGATACTGAGAAGAGTGGACACTATGCTGTTTCAAATGGACATGAATTTGCATGACGACCAGGCCGACTTCCGGAGAAGATTATTCTAATTTCCGGTTTCATAAATTCTCCCACCGCACTGCATTCGCATGTTGGAATCATGAAATTTTCAGTCAGCGGTGAAGGCACCCTTTGCCATAATGAATTTTCAATCGATTTTTGGGAAAAGGGTATTTGAAATGTATCAATTATTTCTCCTGCATTAACTTCTACATGACAAAATCGAAAAAAGTAAAAGTAATTGAATACCCCTATGGAAAACGATGAACAGTTTTACAAAAAATCAAAACGTTGTATCAAAAAGTAATTATCAGATGATGAATTGATAGAAAGTGTTTAGAAAAAAAACAAGATCTACAACAAGTATAATAAAAAATATTGTTTCAAATATAACGAAACAAGATAACTACCAAATAAACCACCTCCAGAAGACAACGTTTTGCATCTACTTTTTTCCGAGACCTACTAACTCATCGGTCGTGTTGAAAATTTTTCACATTCTGAAGGTAGAACCTTCAGAATTTGAAAAATCACAAGAATTCATACTTGAAAATAATAAGCAATATATTAGCAGAACTTTCATCTATTATTCCAATCTGGCATATGCCCTGCGGTGTTAAAGTAGGCTATTGTCCTCCCAATTCATAAGGAAGGCAATGAAAGGAAACATGGAAGTTATCGACCAATCTTTTTGATAACAGATTTCGCAAAAATATTTTGAGAACTAGTTAGGAGTAAATTGATGCATTCCTTGGAGAAGTTTGAACTAATTTCGAATGAACAACTTGGATTCCATCGGAGTAAGTATACTTGAGATGCAATTGCCAACTCAATAAGGGAAAGTCACATCATGTATTTATTCTGAGTCTCCTGAATGGATTGAATACCGATGCCCTGGATGCAGAAGTACAGGGGAGGGGATGGAGATTATTGGAATGTCAGAAAACCATCGTTTCTTCTGATAATTAATACCAGTACTGAACAAAATACAATTTGTTTGGTGTTCCAGAAGGCCCAATTGTGGATCCCGTTCTTTTTATATTCTATGTGAATAATTTTCTCGTCCTAGAGAGTCAAGGAGACCTATTGAGCTTTGCTGATGACAGTGTGGTGCTTTATACATACAGCTGTTGACTAACCTGTAAAATTGAGCAGAATCAGACCAGAAGAGCATATTACGTTGATTCCGTTATGAGTATTCAACTGTGAACCACTTTTTAACCGACGAAATCAAAACGGAGGAGGTTCTCTAGTCGACGCGTATATTTTTTTCATGTATGACCACGCATAACTTTTTACAGAGTAGTTCGATTCCGATGGTTCTTCTCTCATTGGATAGGGTGTACTTCAAAGTTGGTCCCATTTGGATTTGAAAAAAAAATGTATCCCTCTAAGGGTGGCAAATTGGAGGATATTGATCGGTCACCCTCTGAATTTTGGCCCATTAACGATCGTTCACCCTCTGAATTTTCGTCCATTACCCGATTCTATCAGGCATAACTTTGTACTGGGTTGTCCGATTTGGATGATTCTTTATTTATAAGATAGTGTATATATGGGTAATTTGAGATGAAATAACTATGGGTAGAAGAATAGGGGATGATTGATTTTGCACCTGTGAACATTGGCACACATTAGTTGACATTGACAGATTGCTATTGTCATTGTTTTTGGTCTCCTACATTTGTCACAATAATTACATTCTATGAAAGGATGGAATTATATACAAAGAGATGAAATACACTAACCAGAACTATAAAAAATTATTGATATTATATGAAAATAAATAATTAAAGTGGATACTCAAATTATTCAACTGTTAATAGTTGAAGTAAGCTTACTTATTGAGACTAAAAAGGATGATTTTTTTTTATTGGTGCTCCTTTTCACCCATTTAAAGCACGCCTCAGCGTGTTTAAATCGAACTTTAAAAAACGCGCGTTTTTCAAAGGTAACCATGACAACATCAACAAAAGGAGAAACGTGAAGTCTAAATGACGAATTTTTTATTATTGATCTGGCAGGAGTACCTTGTAACGTCAAATAAAATATTACTCACAATTCGTTCATTTATATGTGCTCCTCCATCCATTTGATGAACTTTTCATATTCCTTTTTATATATATCACTGGATTTTCGCGGTATTAACCGCGATTCTACCTCACTATTCAAAAAATCGATATTAGAATAATTCATTTTTGAGCTCTGGTGACAACAAATATTGATCTTGGGTAACAAATTGCAAATGAATGTTTTTCTCATTTCCATGACAACGAAAGGTATACTGATGTCACATCACGAATTCAACCCTCTTGCATTATTAGTTCTTATTTCTATTTTTTGTAGTAATAATACCAGTATATATGATTTCAAAGTGCACCAATAAAAAAAAATTGCGTAAAGTATTCGTGGATAACTGGTCTTAAAAACACTTGCTCTATTTCGAGCACTCCGGCTACGCCGTCGTGCTCGAAAAATCGCGCGTGTTTTAAAGTCCTTTTTATCCACTTATACTTTAATATACTAATTTATAACTTTCCAGTTCCGTTTTTCGTCGGTTCAATATTTTGTTAAAAAGTTTTTTTGACTTCCTTTCCGGCGGTAGTCCACGCGCCGTCGCGAATTGGATCTCGTATTCGACACTAGGTGAGAAACTTCAACTCTGTCATGGGGTGGAAGTCCGCTCGGGAAGGAATTCCCATCAAAATTTGCAGAAAATGTCAACTTATATTCATCGACCTAACTTGGTATCACGAGTTTTGTATGGTACAAAGGAGATACAAGTAGTTTCCTACGCTGTCGAATATATTGGAACGACCCGTTTACCGTTCCCATACGAAGTCTGAGAGTTCTTTTTGATCACCAACTGAAGATTATTTTAGTTTCGTACTCTCCAGGTTATATCCAGGTTATTTCTTCAAGCTAGGTTTTTGACTATAGATGCCGGCATTCCTTGTGTCAGCTTCAAACAAATAATTTTCATTAATTCATGGCATTGGGTTGTTTCATTTTTCAGTCGTCGACTTCGGAGGTCATCAGCCTTGAACATCATATTTATTCCATACAAATATAACATTTGATATTATGAATTTTCGGGAATAATACCATAAGTGCTTTAAAAATTACCGATAATTCTGAAAAAAATATGTTTTTTAAAAACTGCACGAGCTCAATTTTCCGTTGTTTCAAAGCATAAACGTGAAAAAACACGTTTTTTCAGAATTATTTGGTTGATTTTTCAAGCACGAATGGTATTCGGTAGAAAATTTCAAGAAAACAAAAAGATTCATATCATTTATTGTTATAGTTGATACTACAATTATTGTGAGTAATATTGTGAACATTTTTATTTGTCTTCTCCGTAACTGAAATTGATCTTGAACTTCCTCCTGGCGCGCATGGTTGTAGATTTTCATTGCCACGCATTTTTTCAACGATAGCCTGATGGTGTTCTCCATCTATCTGTGGATAGCTCGCAATAGATTTGTAGTTGGCATGCCCTGTTATTTTGATAAGTTCTTGCTCAGCAACTCCGCTCTTTGCCAAATTTGACACCGCTGTTGCCCTCAATGAGTGATTGGTAATTTTTTTCGTTCCACCCCTAGTCCCAGCTGGTTTGCTTGTTCCTTAGTCCACTTTGCTATCTCGTTTTGCCCCACAGGTATGTTTATGAACCATTGATTTCTTACTCTCCAATATGGATTGACAGTTGAAAATAAACGGTCATTTTCTATGTGCTATTCATTACTAACCACTTAGATGAGGCACATGGCTTGGATCCGCTTTGGGTAGTTTTTGCGAGAATCGGATTGTATTCAATTGTTTGTTTTTTGACCTGAGTTATCGAATTCTTTCTTGAGAAACTGTAGCTTTGCTCTGCATCCTTCGCCTCCTCTCCACGCCAATTTATACGACAAAACAAAGAACACCTCCTTTTGTAGTCCCTCTGGGGTTCCTCCGTCACAACTGTTCACTAGTTTTTTCAGTTCTTCGAATTTCAGAGCAGTTGAGCTCACTTTTCTACTATCTTGAGCCTGTAGATCTCTTCCCTCTGCATTTTTTGCGTCCCGTGCAGATTTTAACACGACATCTTGGAATGGGTCAATTTTCATTCCATGTTTCTGGAAGTATTCTTCCATAATCATTTTGGCGGTGACATTCCAAATAGTTTTCACGGTGCTTTCTTTGTACTCCTCACCGTTACTTTTCTTCATGTTATAAGCCCAGTCCTCCAAGATTTTCGCAATCTCGCATACTGGCGTTTCTCATTTCAATGTATACCCTCTTGTTGCACAAAATCCATGAACTGATTCCAGACAAACTCCTTGTTTTTCTTTGTATTCGCTTGAGTCGTTTTTTTAATTTGCGTGTCGTTTTCAGCTTCTTTGAAGATCCCGATTCTTTGAAGGTCCCGAAACGGTTCATTTTACACGTTGAAAATGAAACACTGAATAAATTATAGTATCTGTTTACTTCAGGTATGCGTTGCTATGGCCGTAAGCCTCTCTGTTACTTCCATGGCAATCGCAAAACATACACTCCCGATTTTTAAATCGCGTCACTGCAGTTGAATTGTCACCTAGCGCGCTGAATTACAGCGATAATCCACATAGTAGGTGGATTACCGCTGTCAGTCAGCGATAATTCCACACCTCCTATGGACATTTCAACACATGAGTGAAATTTCCATCATGATTTGTAGTAGATTTATATTCAGTCGAACACAATCAACTCTTTTTCTCCCACATTATTTTCTGTCAGTATTGTGGATAATCCTACTCAATGTATATGTATAAAGAACCGAAACATGAACAATATAACCCATAGAGAAACTAAAAATAAAGAGAGTTGTCAAACCTGCAGAAAAAGTTGGCACCACGTTTAGACAGTGGCGACATATCTCGCAACTGGCCGAACTTAGTTAGTACAGTTGGTAAAACAGATTCATCTTCAGTTACCGATTGAGATGAGGCCGATTTTTTAAATGTATTACTTTTATATGGTGTATATTTTATAAGTGATCGATTTGCCATTCCTGTATTTCATATGAATGGCTGTATCATATGAAATACAGGAATGGCAAATCGATCACTAATGAAATATATACAGTAATCGATTCGTAGAATGTTAGTTCGGAGTTTCAAAATGAATCTTTGTTTCATGATATCAAGGACAAAATTAAAGTTCTTATGAGATAAGAATAATAAGTTAAACACCATCAAAAATACATTTTATTTTATCTAGGACAAGGTACAACTACAGAAAGAACGATAATAAAACTCTGAAAAACAACAAAATCAAAAATATCCTTCAGTCTTATCATGGAATGAACCAAGATAAAAACAACCTACCTTCAATAATTTTGTTAATTTATTAGCACAAAGGAGAACGAGTAGGTATCACAAACACTCCAGTTTAATGATAATCATATTAAGTAGACCATCTACTCCGTACTTCCTCAAATGGTGATAGGAAATGGAAACTCTTGGATGGAAATAAGTACCAATTTGTCAAAAAAATTCTGCAACTGATGGATGGAAATAAGTATCAGTTTGTGAAAAGCAGCTTATATTTTACCTTGTAAAAGAATATTTCCGGGAATTTCAGCGTCAACAAAACATTCTATTTTCGACGTTGGGTTCCGATAGTATAATTTCTATCATTAATTTTCCGATGACAATAACAGTAGAATTATTCTGAAATAATAACATAGTTTGTCATTTTCTGAAAAATGTCGATATTGGAAGATTATCATGTTATCATTCGTCTGTCGATTACGGGCAGCGCCTCCATGCGCGACTGGCCGTACCAAAAACTTGGTGGTCAAGTTCGCCAATGTTTCAAACAGTCTCTTTATTTTTGATTTGTCTATGATATAACCTGAAATCAAATATTGTGGGAAATACTGTGATCTCCAATATCTCACGAATTTTCTAGACTTTGAGCAGGCACCTTTTTTTTCAGTAATGGTACAGCCGTATTTCTCGATTTGGCCACTCCACGTCATTGGGAATTGCCTTCGCCCATCGATTCTGCATTCAAAATTACATAAAAGTTGGGATGCTGAAACGTATGCAAGATGTTGGACCCTTTTCATGGAATAAACGACTGAAATATGATAGATGGGAAGATCGACCCTTTTTGTTCACTCAACCAGAGTTTGTTCTGCCTGATAGAATGGCATAGTATCAGAAAAACGAAACATATCAAGACTACGTGAGAATCTGCTCATTGCTATAAATGCAGAAAGATAGTCGCATGTAGATGCGTTTTCACTTCCACACAATTTATATATGCACTGTGAATTTTAATATCGTTTTATATCCAAATGAAATATGAAACGCAAATGAAAATGATTGATGCTTGAGAAGTTGTTGTTTATCCATACCTTAAAATGATGAAACGTCTATGTGAATACTTATTTTTGACATTTTTTATATATTTTAAATACTTAGGCTTTGTCTGTAATGGCAAGCAAACATCAAATGGGTTGTTAACAGCATACAGTGGTATGAATAAGATTGAATATAAGTGTGAATGAAATTTTCGTATCCTATGGTACTTCTCCGACTAATCTGATTGACTGAGATAATGAAACAACAGAGTTGTAAGAGGCTGTATCAAATCGATCATATTGCCATTATTACCGCATCAGTTTGGCTTCAAGAAGTTTATTTTATAACTCGTGCAATGAATATTCATCGGTTGAACTTTGGACATAGCTCAGAACTGGATGACAATGCAATACTAACTCGATTTCTTGTCTGTCTGTCTGTCGATCCGTCGGTTGGTCTGTCCGCCCGTCCGTCCGTCCGTCCGTCCGTCCGTCCGTCCGCGGCCGCCTGCCTGTCTGTCGTTGTCGTCTTCTGTCTGTCTGTCTGTCTGTCTGTCTGTCTGTCTGTCTGTCTGTCTGTCTGTCTGTCTGTCTGTCTGTCTGTCTGTCTGTCTGTCTGTCCGTCCGTCCGTCGGTCTGCCTGCCTGCCCTGTCCGTCCGTCCGTCGGTCTGCCTGCCTGCCCTGTCTGTCTGTCCGTCTGTCTGTCTGTCTGTCTGTCTGTCTGTCTGTCTGTCTGTCTGTCTGTCTGTCTGTCTGTCTGTCTGTCTGTCGTCTGTCTGTCTTGTCTGTCTGTCTGTCTTCTGTCTGCTCGTCTGTCTGTCTGTCGTCTGCTCTGTCTGTCTGTCTGTCTGTCGTTCTGTCTGTCTGTCTGTCTGTCGTCTGTCTGTCTGTTCTGTCTGTCTGTCTGTCTGTCTGTCTGTCTGTCTGTCTGTCTGTCTTTTCTGCTCGTTCGTCTGTCTGTCTGTCTGTCTGTCTGTCTGTCTGTCTGCTCTGTCTGTCTGTCTGTCTGTTCTGTCTTCGTCTCGTCTGTCTGTCTGCTGCCTTCGTCTCTGTCTGTCTGTCTGTCTGTCTCGTCTGTCTGTCTGTCGTCTGTCGTCTGTCTGTCTGTCTGTCGGGTCTGTCTGTCTGTCTGTTGTCTGTCTGTCTGTCTGTCTGTCTGTCTTCGTCTGCTGTTCTGTTCTGTCTGTCTGTCTGTCTCGTCTGTCTGTCTGTCTGTCTGTCGTCTGTTGTCTGTCTGTCTTCTGTCTCGTCGTTCGTCTGTTCGTCTGTCGTCTGTCTGTCTGTTCGTCTGTCTGTCTGTCTCGTCCGTTCGTCGTCCGTCTTCCGTCTCGTCTGTCTGTCTGTCGTCCGTCGTTCGTCTGTCTGTCTCGTCGTCCCGTCCTCCGTCCGTCGTCCGTCCGTCCGTCCGTCCGTCCGTCCGTCCGTCCGTCTCGTCGGTCCGTCTGTCCGTCCGTCGTCGTCCGTCCGTCCGCCCGTCCGTCCGTCCGTCCGTCCGTCCGTCCGCCCGTCCGTCAGTCCGTCCGTCCGTCCGTCCGTCCGTCCGTCCGTCCGTCCGTCCGTCCGTCCGTCCGTCCGTCCGTCCGTCCGTCCGTCCGTCCGTCCGCCCGCCCGTCCGCCCGCCCGCCCGCCCGCCCGCCCGTCCGCCCGCCCGCTCGCCCGCCCATGGACCATGGAAAAATGAAATTATGTTGATCCGATTGCCTATTAATACATACTTCCTCGTTTAAGGCATATTTTTTTATTTTTAAATATATTTAAATATTTAAATAAAATTAGTTATCTCCGCCTCTGCTGTTCAATGGCGGGGAAACTTGTTTTTTATACTTCTGCAATTGATAATGGATGAACTATAATATATATGTTTTTTATTAATAAAACATTTTTGATAACTTCAATTATTTTTATTTTCACCTGAACGAATGAATTTTTTACTTCAGAATGGTTGCCACGAGTCGGGACAAAATGGAAATCCTCTTGTAAATTATAATTCATTTGATAATATTGAATGAATTGTTTCTTGGTTCAACTATACGAATTTTCATTCGTGCTTCATGAACCATGGCAACCCTCTTGTTGTATTATCCTACTGAATTTTTAATATAGGAGGTATTCCGTCTACCGTACAATGTAATTGAAGGTTTGCATTAAAAACAATGAAGTAATGGAAAATATTGTTACACTCACATATCCGGCGATTTTGTACTTACGAAATATGTTTTTAATACAACTACTACGTACTGATGAGGGCCAAAAAAGCCTGAAACCGGTATGCGGATTGTTAGGTGAACACGACATAAATTAAACATAATCGAGCTTATCAGAAAGAAACATTTGCATTTAATGTCCATTTATATGGAGGTATGCATGGATTTTCAGGTGAATATCATTCAACGTTCTGCGTGGTATTTGCCAGGAAAGTAGTTGTTTTTCACCTGAGATCTACCATTTTCTGGTTCAATTTATATTGAATCTTTTATGTGAAGAAAACCGTTTAATTCGATTTTTCTATTTATTTCACTTCACATGGCGTTTATCTTTCACTATATGCTAGTCGAGCTTGCCACTCCTACTGAGAAGGAATCTTTTATTCAGAAACCTATCGAGGTGGGAGATTTTCGGAGTGTTTCTTCCTGTCACTAGGTACCGCCAGTTAAAAGTTTTCTTTTCCGGCGTATCTATAGGTGTTATAGACTCGATGATGGTTTTGGTTATGTTGTGTCTCGCTTCAGCCAGAGCTCTTCGGACCTTTGGCTGGTTGACTACTCCGTACTGATGAGGGCCAAAAAAGCCTGAAACCGGTATGCGGATTGTTAGGTGAACACGACATAAATTAAACATAATCGAGCTTATCAGAAAGAAACATTTGCATTCAATGTCCATTTATATGGAGGTATGCATGGATTTTCAGGTGAATATCATTCAACGTTCTGCGTGGTATTTGCCAGGAAAGTAGTTGTTTTTCACCTGAGATCTACCATTTTCTGTTCAATTTATATTGAATCTTTTATGTGAAGAAAACCGTTTAATTCGATTTTTCTATTCATTCCACTTCACATGGCGTTTATCTTTCACTATATGCTAGTCGGGCTTGCCACTCCTACTTAGAAGGAATCTTTTATTTAGAAACCTATCGAGGTGGGAGATTTTCGGAGTGTTTCTTTCTGTCACTAGGTACCGTCAGTTAAAAGTTTTTTTTCCGGCGTACCTATAGGTACTCGATGATGGTTTTGGTTATGTTGTGTCTCGCTTCAGCCAGAGCTCTTCGGACCTTTGGCTGGTTGACTACTCCGTACTGATGAGGGCCAAAAAAGCCTGAAACCGGTATGTGGATTGTTAGGTGAACACGACATAAATTAAACATAATCGAGCTTATCAGAAAGAAACATTTGCATTCAATGTCCATTTATATGGAGGTATGCATGGATTTTCAGGTGAATATCATTCAACGTTCTGCGTGGCATTTGCCAGGAAAGTAGTTGTTTTTCACCTGAGATCTGCCATTTTCTGGTTCAATTTATATTGAATCTTTTATGTGAAGAAAACCATTTAATTCTATTTTTCTATTTCATTTACGTTAAACAGTACAGCAAAGCCCCGTAATATTCAAGGTTTAGTAGAATAACAACAATAAAATGCAGTGGAATCAAATACATAGTTGGTTGGACAGTACAGGAAAGTCCTGTCAGATTGAAAGTATAGTATAATAGAAGCAACAATAAACTCCAGCTACGAATTCAATTAAGTGGGATGAATAGGAAATTCCTGTTGAATTGAAAGGGCGGTTCAATAGGACTAACTGTTAATGTTGAAGTAATAATTATGAAAGCAAAATGCCGTTTAATTTATATCACAAAAATTTACTGTTGAATATACCTAACGGAATAAAATCTCAAAGTGACGATTGATTCCTGTACTTTGTAGAATAATAGATTCCTGTACTTTGTAGAAGAATATATTCCTGTATTTTCAACAATTTATTTACATTAGAATGAGAACTGTTCTTTCTACAGGGATTGAACCACTGTTATCGTTTCGTGAATTTAAAAGAAATTACTTCTGTGCCTATTTTCATTAGAATTTCCTGTTGCAGTTACTTTATTCCTGTGATGGTTACAGGGTTAGTTTTAAGATTGTTCCCAATGAGCTAGAGGCTTGTCAATTGTAACTTACAATGATATGTATGAGAAAAATGTCTCATAATGAATTCTGGGGCTTGAAAAACTTCATCGAAATTTGCCATCATTTTGAAACTACGCAATGATTTAGCCTGTCTTTGAACTCAACCGAGGTGTTGACACTAAGTCGTTTTTTGTAGCATTTCTTTCCATTCGGTTGCAAAATGAAGCCAGTTTTCGAACAATCAATCTGTTCATTGTTCATTAATCAGATCCCATCACATACCGTATTCCGTGTAATAAAAAAATTGGCCACGTAGTTCACCAACGATCGTTTGTATAACGTCCTAGTCTTTTTTGGGGGTGGATTCTTCGCCTATGGATTCATGACTCCCGTAGGACGCTATCAAGTTGAATTAGGGTGAATCGGGATAAAAGTGGTGCTGTGAGAAACTGATATATGGCCAACAGCTGAGCACGGCCCAATGCTGTTATCAATCATATTCTTTGGACATACATATCGCGCTGTTCTTTCGACTTTATACCGCCTACAGAGTGCCCTTACTTCACTTCCGTGTAATTTTCATTAATGGGTTGTGGTGACGATGAGGAGGCAGAGGGATGCTAATTATTAGAGAGAAGATGAATTCAGTTAGTGGAATGCAGCGACATGCCTGCGATCGACTTAATTGTGGAATGTTCTTTCAGAGACTGAATAACTGAAATGACCGCTTGCTCTTGATTTCCACCCCGAAAAACATAATGAATTATTTCGAATAGCTGATTATCTCTCGCCATCCAACTGAATATCGAGTACAAAGTATTCAAGAATATTATTGTCATTCGTTGATACACATGGTTTGCCCATCGAGACTTAAAGGAACCAGTTGTCTACATAAATGATAAGTTTGATTGCAGTCGTGAAGTTTCAGTTCGAAGATATCCACATCCTAAATATCACATACCCAGAAAAAATCCAAAGAAACAAAGCCTCTTGAGTGAAAATAGTGACAGTGAATTCGGAAACAGGGTTCAGTTGTGATTATTGCCGTATACGGGACACCAATGAGTCTCCTTTATTTCGAGAAGAATATTAATTTAGGCAAGATTGAAAATTCATCGATTCCAACTACCCATTCTATTCACCCATAGAAATCATAGCCGATCATTTATTTCCAATACAACATTTTCTCTTCAAGGAAGAATTTAATGAAATTTAGAACTTGTAAGGAATAGTTCCAGAATATTCTTATTCGACGTCAGTCTCCAAATATGAAATTATTCCGAATGGAAATGCAACAAATTATTCATAACCTGATTTGAACTTCACGAAGATATCGTGAATATTAAAAATACGGAGGTAGGCAGTAATCCAACAGTAAACCTCAAAACTCATCTGCCAATCAAAAATTCATTTCAATTCTCTCGGTAATACCAGCATACAAGACCAATGTCGGAGATAAACTTCGAAATATATTTGAATTAATTATTTGAAATCCCTGAGAGCAACTCCTAGGTAATCCTTGGAATTTGCATTTCACATGTAGCTGGAATATAGGGAAATTTGTCTCGCTGAATGAATCTCCTCTTGGCAATGAACATTTTATAACTTGAATATCCTCAAATTCCTTTATTGTGTAACATCATCCTCATAAACACTATAGCCATTCATTCCTTTATACTTTGAATTCCATGGCATTCCAGTTCATATTTCCCTTCTCAGTATGTTCGTATGTTTCACAAAAAAATATGAGAATATCGAAATGGATATAGATTCATTGGTAATATAAACAGAATGTTCATGAAATCTGATGAGAACTTATTTCAAGTGTCTTCCATTGTTCAAGATAACCTTTTATAAGATTTCTTAAGATAAGATGAAATAAGATTTACTCGAGGGAAATAACATATGTGCTAGGGGTTTTATCGCTCAAAAATTTATATAAATTTTCCACTATCAAATATGTTTGTATCTGAAACCGATTGTATCCACTAGTCCACGAGAATTATTGTTCATGTTATGAAAATAACGGATTTAGATTATTCATTGCCTTACTTGAGAATCTGAGGTTTTTAACATGCTGAAAAAGGTAAATTTCAATAAAAATATCTAAATACTGTAATAGCGAGTTGAACAACTCTTATTTGGTCAATTTTGCATTTCCTGTTTCCCTATGTAGGAATTGAATGTGTTGTCATATAATCCTGACAGGACTTAAGTGTCGTTTTATTGCAAAACAATATCGAATCTACTAGTGCTTTTATCAGTATAAAACAGCGAGAAGAATTTTTATCACTATAAAACTGACCTGATTGGTTCTCTAGTTTGAAATTTTGGACATTTGATTGGTTCAAAAATGACAGGGGAAATAGTCATCAACAAATATATTAACATTTAACAAACAAAAGAGGTTACAGAAAAATGAAATGTCATGGGTTCTAACACCAACAAATATCTACAGAAATTAAAATTTCACAAATTATGATAGTTCCTGTTGGAATAGAACGTTTGCTCTCAACGATAAAGAAGACTTAGAATTGAGAACAAATCATTTTTTTATTAATATTTCAATAGGCCATATGCTACATATATTTATATATTTTTATATATATATATATATATATATATAAATATATATATTCATACATGCTGGTACGCACGACTTCGTCCGCGAATAATTTGTATGTTTTCCTATTTTTTATTTGTGTGGTTTCATCTAGCTTATGCATGTGGCTTTGCCAGCTTTCCGTGATCCCGTTTCCCGTTATCCCGTTAACCCGTTCCCGTTACCCCGTTCCCGTAATCCAGTTATACTGTTTTTTTTTTTCCGTTATCCCGTTATACCGTTATCCCTTTCCCGTTATCCCTTCCGTTATCTTGTTCCCGTTATCCCGTTCCCGTTATCCCATTGATGTTAACCCGTTCCCCTCATCCCATTCCCATTCCCGTTAACCCTTTCCAGTTGACCCGTTCCCGTCAACCCGTTCCCGTTGACCTGTTCCCGTTATCCGTTTCCCTTTATTCTGTTCCCGTTATCCCGTGATCCCCTTTCCTGTTATCCCATTATACCGTTATCCCGGCAAACCGGTATCCCGTCATCCTGTTATCTCGTTTGGGGGTATCATTGATTTGACAGCGTAAGTAATGCTTTTTCACCCCCCTAGGTACTGAATTTTTAAATAAGGTTCATCATAATTTATTTTTTTGTAACCGAAAGCTAGGACACAAATTTTAATGACAATAACTTAAAAACTAACGGGACCCCATTTACAAATTTCACCCCCCCCCCTTATGCCCTTTTATGGGTTGAATTTCTGAATACACTGAAACACGTATTTCTCTATTTGTGAAAAAGACCTTCATATACCATTTTTTATTTATGACCCTTATTTAAAAACCAAACCCCCATACAAACTTTCCCTCCTTTGGGGCTTCAATTTATGAAAATACTGAAACACGAATTGCTTTATTTGTAATAAAGACCTCAAATACTAATTTTTATGACCCCTACTTGAAAACTAACGGATCCTACTACAAACTTTCACCCCAAACTAACGGATTCCCCTATACAATCTTCCAATCCCCATTCAACCCCCCATTTCACCCCTTTAGAGGTTGAATTTCCAAAAACACTGAAACACGTATTCCTTTATTTGTAACAAAGACCTCAGATACCAATTTCCATCAAAAACTAACGATACTCCTATACAAACTTTCAACCCGCCTTTTATTTTACAAGCTTTTATTTAACATGCAATGTTTGTATGTTCGGGTCAAATCTTGCAACTGAATTTTGACCGACTTCTAAGCGTCCGATTGATTTGAAATTTGGCAGGTATTCATATTTCTGGTGACAATGCATTATGGAATATTTGTTAGAGAAAATAACAAAATGGCGGCTCCAAGATGGCGGACGATATTTGTAATTATGGTCCGATTTGATCCAAAATTGGTATGTGATAGTTTTTGGGGTCGCAGATTATGAATTTTTTCTCAAAATCTATAAATTGAGGATAACGGTTCCAAGATGGTGGACGGGTTTTGTGATTATGGTCCGATTCGATTCAAAATTGGTACGTGTTTTCGCGGTCGGAGATTTTGAATTTTTCGTCAAAATTCCTAAATTTAAGATGATGGCTCCAAGGTGGGGGACCAGTTTTCTGATTATGGTCATATTTTATTCAAAATTGGTGTTGGGGTTTTCAGATTAGGAGATTATGGAGTTTTTGTCAAAATCTATAAATTCGAGATAGCGACTCCAGGATGGCCGACGAGTTTTGTGATTAGAGTCAGATTCTATTCAAAATTGGTGTGTGTGTGAGTTTTTGGGGTCGGAGATCATGATTTCTTTCAGCTCAGAGCTCACAGGGAGAGACCTTGTGATAACGATACTCTACTAAAAATTATCAGATTGAGGCGAACCAACTATAAAGCAGAAAATAAAATAACCAACGAAGATGTTTCTATAGGGAGCAAATCAAAAACTCACTTTGCTAACACGAGCGTATATGCGAAGAAACTGAACGAAAAATAATGTGTACTACTCGTAAACCTTCTCTGTCGGCGAACGCTAGATCAAAGAAGGATCAAAAGAGCCGATAGTCAACGTGGGTTTGAGTGACAGCTGTTGGGGTGACCGCAAGCCAATGATAATTGTTGTAGGTGAGTCTATACGTTGAGACCAACAAATCACCGGTTTCAGGAGGTCTGAGTGAATGAGAGCCAGAAGCGTCGCTGGTCTGGAATCAAAATCGGTTTTGAAATATTCTATAGTTGTGATGTGTTTTGTTGGAAATATGGGTTTTTTTCGACCATGGTAAAATGAAATCATGTGATCCGATTGCCTATTGATACATACTATCTCGTTTATGGCATATTTCTTTATTTGAATGTATTTTTAAAATATTCAAATATCTAAATAAAGTTAGTTATCTCCGCCTCTGCTGCTCAAAGAATTGAGCCTCAAGACTGTGAAACTTGTTTTTTATGCGTCTGCAATTGATAATGGATGAACTATACTTACTTTTATATAAACACTTCGCGTGACAAGCTATTTGAAACCAAATCATTCAACAAAAAATAATAAAATCATTGTCATCGATGACTTAAACTAATTTTATACGTTCGAGCAAACGGCTCAAATAAAAGCATGTCCTTTAAAAGTTTTTTTTATTGGTAATTTCATTTAGTTTCACTTGTTAGTTCTTTCGTCGTAGGTTTGGGTCAAATCTTGCAAGTGAATTTTGACCGACTTATAGCCGTCCGAATGATTTGAAATTTGGCAGGTGGTCACTATTCTGGTGACAAAGCACCATGGATTTTTTTTTGAAAAAAACAAAATGGCGGCTCTAAAATGGCGGACGAGATTTGTAATTATGGTCCGATTTTTTTCAAAATTGGTTTGTAGGGGTTTTCGGGCCGGAGATTATGAATCTTTTGTAGAAATTCATAAATTCAAGAAGGAGGCTTCAAGATAGCGAACGAGTTTTGTGATTATAGTTCGATTTGATTCAAAATTGGTAGGCGGCGGTTTTCGCGGTGGTAGATTTTGAATTTTTTATCAAAATTCATAAATTTAAGATAGCGGCTTCAAGATGGAGGACGATTTTTCAGATTATGATCATATTTTATTCAAAATTGGTAATTGGGGGTTTTCAGGTTCGGAGATTATGAATTTAATGTCAAAATCCATGAATTCAAGATGGCGACTTAAGGATGACGTACAAGTTTTGTCAGATTCTATTCAAAATTGGGAGTTTTTTGGTCGGAGATCATCAATTCTTCGAACTCAATACTTACAGGGAAGAGACCTTGTAATGAACGAAATTAGAAGAACCAACTAAAAATCAAGAATTAAAATAACTAATAAAACACTTCGAAGGCAAGCTTCTATTCAATACTGAAACGTATGAAATGAGTGAGTCATCACTGACAATAATTTAATTATTTGATTGAAAGAAACTTTGACTCAGATCTAATCCTTTGATTTCTTGGTAAATAAGATTTGATGGGAATGCTCTTCTCCTATGGTGAATTAGCTTGAGTATATTTTTTGTATGTACTCCAGATTTTCAATATATTGTTGAGACACGCTTCCCCATCCCATGATTCCATGTGAGGTGAGACTCAACAAAAGCGTGATGAAGTATTTTCAGATGGAATGTTTCGAGGATATCTGTTTGGGCGTCATTGTTTACATGGTGATCCCATCCCGAATGAGGATCGATAATGACAGTAATATATTTCATGGTATCAGCTTGTTTGAGTATCAATTCTATATCATCATAATTGATTTTTAGACATTGGAGTTCTGGCCAGCTTGATCTATTACATGAAGAAGGTAGATATTTTGTTTCACTCATATTGATTATCAATAAATTGTTATCAAACAATTTCTTTATTTCAACGAAATATTCTTCAGCTTGAAGTTTGAGTTTTTTCTAGTTCTCATTCATATACAGAGTGACCCATTTAAGAGCGGACCACCTCGCTAAAACTGTTATTTATTATACGATTCAGAACACTGCAGTTTTTTGCCAAAGGAATTAAATGTACATCTTTACATCGGATAGTAATCAATATTCAATAATCAATAATAACCAATATTGATAACATAAATGAACTACAACAAAAGAATGTATGGAAATGAGAGTACCTACACATTGATTTTCGTACTTTTCAACCAAATCCCGATTTAATTCAATACATTTATTCTACCATTTTCTATTGCTAACTAACCATAAGATTCGATCAACATTCGATCATTGGTTTGGGGTGATATCTGTGAAAGCCTGTCTTATTCTTCCACGCAGTTCCTCTTTGGTGGTTGACAGGTATTCCAAATATCAATCTTAGTTCCATTCAAACATGCTTGGGATACCACATTTAAAAAAAAATAGTTTTATCAGGAGGCTTTGTAACTTTAGTTGCTTTAGAGATGGCAAGCCATCAGTGTTAATAGTGAAGTCTATAACTCCTCAAGTACCTACACTGATAAAGAAGTATGGCTGATAATTTGACTTTGCAGGAGAAAATTGAAAAAGTAAAACTTCGTGGTAACAACGATAGATCCGAAAGGAAAGTATGTAGAATTTTCAATAACATGCATCCGGAGCGTCGAAATATTAGCAGTGCTACAAGTTGGCCAAATAAACCGAATTTTCAATCAGTATGGAGCTGTTTGTAAACATATTCTGAAGAATAGTAATATTGTACAAAGACAGAGACGAAATAATTCTGAACGAATTCGAAGTTATTCTAATAATAATCCGGAAACAAGTGTGAGAATTGCAAGTTTGGACATTAACTTACCGCGTGAAACAATAAGGAAAAATCTTAGGAAATGAGATGAAGCCCTGCAAACGAAAGTTTCTCCACATCTTAGAAGAAGGCGATAATGAAAAGAGGATGGAGTATAGTTTATGGGCTCAAGGAGAATATCTAAATAACAGGAATTTGTTCAGTGACGACGCAACATTCACAACCAATGGAACAGTTAATTCCCAAAATACAAGGTACTGGACGAAAGAAAATCCACATTGGATAATAAATTGCAGAAGATACTCACAAAAAATAAATGTTTGGTGTGGAATATCACATACCAAAATAATTGGCCCTTTTTTTTGCAATTTGAATGGTCAAATGTTTTTGAAATTTTTGAAGAACGAATTTTCTAACGCTATGGATGAACTTCCACTGGCAGAAGAGGCTCATCTTCTATTTCAATCAGATGGCTGTTCCATCCACAATAGCAGGATTGTGAGAGATTGGTTGCAAGAAAACTTTCCTAATCGGTGGATAGGGCGAAATAGTGCATTGATCGAGTTTCCCCCCAGATCCCCGGACTTGACTCCAATGGATTTTTTCATGGGGCTCCGTTGAAGGAAAAGTTTACAAAACGCGCCCAACGAGCAAAGAGGAACTGCAAAATAGGAAAGTCTTGCAGAGATATCACCCCAAACCAATTATCGAATGTTATGGTTAACATTAGAAAACGATACGATAAATGTACCTATCGAATTTAATGGAGATTTGGTTGAACAGTCCGAAATTTAAAGTGTAGGCACTGTCATGTCAATACATTCTTCTGTAGTAGTTCATTTATGTTATTAATATTGGTAATTATATTATTGGATGTAAAGATGTGCATTTCTATTCACTGACAACAAACTGCAGTGTTCAAAGAGACATAACACATCCCACATAGAGTTGCTTTGTTCTGAAGTAGTATTTTAAATCATATTATTTACGAAATTGTGATTTATATGACAACTATTTGAATTATTTCGATATTGATATGAATATTTTACTTATGCTATATATCTGTTAAAAAAATAATTTTATCGTGAAATTTTGGTCACACCCAATGGAAAGCATCACAAATCCAGTAACGTCGTCAAATTTCATTAAAAAAATCGCTAGTATGTTTTTTGGGTTTTTGACCTTGAAAAAAATTCGAAGTAGGTCGGGAAATTTTTATTATTATTTCTAATTTATGGCATTCAACTATTGATGTTCTATCTACTGAAATGAAAAACTTCTGAACCGGAAAATAAATAACAGTTTTAGAGAGGTGGCCCGCTTTCAAATGGGTCACTCTGTAGATAATTGGTGTGTCATCTGCGAAACTTACTACGCCAACTTCAGTTTCAAGTGTGAAAATATTGTTCAAATGAATACTGAGTAGAAAGGGGCCCAAAACTTTATTCTGACGCAATCAACGATCTAGATTACAACGTTGATTTGATACTGTATTTATGCGACATCTGTTGACGATTTGGCGGATAACTTCTCATGAAGTCGAATGCTACCCATTTGAATCCACTTTCATCAAGCGATTCTGAAAGTTTTTCGTGACTCACGGTGTAGAAAGAAACTTATGTGAAAATTGAAGAAACTGTAATATTCATTGCCTATTTTGCTCTTTATAATCCATATCATTGATTTATATTTTGGTCACGACAATATATCAACATTCCAGTCGTATTTCTCCTCTTGTAGAAAATATTATCTCTAGAAGCTTCCTTGATGGAAAAATAATCCAACCCAGGAATAACATACCCCAGTACCTAAGAAACGATTTTTTTTATTCTGATACTTCTTAGAAATTCCATACCCAAACAAGATCCGAAAAATGAAACCAAATCGAGAAGTCTGGAGAAAGAATGATCGTTTTCATTGGATAATAAGACATCATCGAAGTCAGTGTCCGAGAAATTACTATTTCATCGAAGTGATTTAAAACCTCGACAAAAACCTTGCAGCTCGAAAATGAAGCGACGATAAAATGCAATGAGGTTAGTTTATTCCGGAAGTTTTGTGTATCTGTTATGCCCTGTAATTACAGAAATGCATTTAAAGATAATTACCAAGACGTAACCATTGTATACCGAATGCTTACATGACTCATCTAGGAGAGCAAAACAAAGTTTTTTATTGCTACCCGTTACAGTCACAGCGAGATAAGAAAATCAGTTTTATTTACTACCATAATTCTAACACCCGTCCAAAGTCGATAAACACTGAGCAGTTGAAAGACGAGATAACGCGATGTATCACCACCCCGCATCCTTACTGGAGGTAAACAACTTATAAATCACCGGGAATCGAGACACCTCTGAAATTCATAAACACACTTGTGGGTCATTAAATTCAACGATAACGCGACAGCGATCGTAAATACCTGCCATTCAGTAAAATAGTATCCAATTATAACATAATATAAGCGAGAACGGGTTAGAAAAACAAGACCCTTATCAGTTTTACGATGTCACCTCGTTATCTGCTCATAAAACACACTAAGCCCCGCCCCAGCTTCCGTATCGAAGATATTATAAAAGGCAACGGGAGCCGAAAGAGTTAAGTTAGTTTCAGAACGGTAGTCCGTGGAATAATCACGTATATCATACGAGAAGAAATATAGTATGCATTCATATTAGTACCAGTGGAAAATGCCACGAGAAATAAAATCTTTCCACGTGTAAAAACCATCTCGAGTAAAGCAATACTATCATGTCATTCTCAAAAGTGCGGTATAAAAGTCAGTCGAATTACAGTATCTTACAATAATAATGAGAGTTTCCCAATCAGTGTAGTTAACTTCAGCAAACATAGAAACTCAGCCGATTCAAATCAAGTATTGAAGCTCCTAGTAAAAACACGAGTGAAACAGTATAGTTTCCACGAATTGTCAAAGCTTCCAAAACAGAGATAATAACGGGATTCCGCAATTTCAATGGTTCACGATCACTTAGAAAAACCTTATCTGTATACGAATATACCGGACGAATTAATTAGAATAACCGATTGACGAGGGAAAAAACGAACTGATAATAATAAATTCTAATCTAATTGCCGTTTAAAACTACTCCAGTGAATAAGTGTTAAACGGGGTGAGTCTTATGTTTGTTTTTCTGTATTTATGTTTATGGCAAAAAAACTCAACCTTTCCAAATGTGTATGTGATTATAAAGTATCTCAATAGTTTCAAGATTACAAAGATCTCAAAAAGAGAATTATTGTTAGCCGTTTGTAGCAATTGATTTCAAGATTGTTCTTTTAGTAAAATTATTTCCATTGTGAAGCCCATTGCAGAATTATCTGCCAATACGCTACATTAGTTTTCATTGTATGAATATTGTTGCCTATCATTCGTTCATAGACGATTGAGAGAATTGTGTGTCAATTTTTATTAAATATATATATATACATTCTTAATTTTTATGAGTGCATTATTATTTTATTAAATCATTGTTTGGTTCGAATCTTTCTGAACGGTAGTACTTCCTGAATAAACAACCCATGTTCCGGTATTTAAGAGAAATGAACTCAGATCTGAGCCGCTCCAGACCTAGTTCAGTATCGACCTTCTTCAGACAGTCGATTGCTCTTAATACTGTTTTTCCAACCTACGAAAAATGTCTGGTATTACAGGTGTGGTGGGTTAGTTCACAACACCCCGTAGTCCAGCCTTATAACATTGGTGGTCAGGTGTGTGGTTTTCCCAACACCCTGTATAGCCCAAGTTTATAACATATCGTCTATTTTTTTCAACTAGTGGAAAACCCTAGCCCATACGTATAGTGAGTCTTCAACCCTAGAGAAAAATTAATCGAAATTGAGAAAAATTTCCCCAGTGAAATTGATGTAGTTTCGTCGAAGGAGATGAAACATCCAACCATTTTCATTATTCACTGATACTGAATAAATATGGAAATCAATAAATCACAATATTTGGTCAATGGCCAGATCAACATAAATAAATCTCCTCTGTTAAATTGGTTTTACTGAAGATTGTACATTCAGATTCATGTACCTAATACTAACTGCTTTGATCATTTGAAAAAAAAAACACAAGAACATAACAACGGAGACTGATTTTTTGTGTGAAATTTTGAGTAGAAATCAATGAAAGAATATCCCCAACCAATCAGAACCAATTGAATCAATTCCAATCTCAATTGAAGTTAAACTAAAAGTATTTTATGGTGAATTTTTTGTTTCACAATACTTATTGCTGAAGCAATCATTTAGGCAATTGCTTGGAATATAAACATTTTAAAGTCAATGAATTGAGTCATCCAGTAAGCTCCGTCATATCCTTTTGTCACCGGTTGAGTATACGGACTGGATTTCATCCTAGTTACAATGGCGAACGTCAACAATTGAAGCCCAGGGGTAATCGGACCTAACAATAGCGTCTATTTGGTTTGTATCATCTTTGCTGAAATTATAGTTGAATTACTCTCCATTCGAGAAAAAATCCATTGTGCTAGAATCACTGAAGGATTATCTTTCACGTTTTATGAAAAGAAAGAAAGTGGTACGAACAATGCATGCTTTCGCAAAGTATTAACTGCTTGTTCTCGAGAAATTGGGAAATTCATTGAAAGCCACATGATGTTAGAAGTGAAGAATAATGAAAGATGATTCCAATGTTATTATTCCCTCGTTTCTCAATGGTGTAAGTTATATTAATTCATTTCAGAATTATGTTTTGTGCATTATGATATTTCATTTGACGATCTAGCATATGATGGAAAACTTCTCGAATCTCCCATTATTTCATTCATGAATATTACACCCGTCAAGGAAGTTTGGTACCTTCCCGAAAAATGGTGAATTTGGGTTGATGCATTCATCCCGTAACAAGTAGGGGAGACTGTTGCACCCCGATCATAGTGTACCTTGGATCACCCTTCAGTTTCTTGACAAATGCTGTTATCAGTTACAATAAATCAAGGAAATATTATATTGGCGTAAACATTTCTGGTCGAAAGATTGTTGCTTAAGTAATATCCCGAGGCAAATTGCATGATCATTCAATTCATTGAGGAAAGGTACTCATACGCAACAATCTTCAGATCAAATTTGTCCTGAAAAATAAAAGACAGAGATATATTTGATTATACTATTTCCCGAATAAGCTGAACTGACACCAAAAATAATATTTTTTTTACTTTCAATTACATATTAGGATTAGATTGGAAATTTGTACAATGAAAAGTACAATTCTGGTAAATAACAGAATGACTGGGATTAGTTGCCGGTGGTTGAGAAAAGAGACTGGTAGGCATCTCTTCCGCAGGTATGGACAGAAAGCTTACAGAGGCAAACCCATTAGATGATCCAGATCCAGATGGTCTTTTTCTAATATTACTTATGAGGCTCTTGTGATGCTCACTATTCAGCTATAGCTAGGGAGAAATGGAATTCACGCTTCTTGACTGTTCGGAAATTTTTATTATCGAGTGTTCTCCAGTGCCACATTTTGCTAGATTATATCTTTGCAGATCGATGAGAATGATTGGTGATTCTTCTAGTTTTTATATCGAAACTAATTTTTTGCGCGGATACGACTGTCCATTTTGATATTAATTTTTTTGCCCAATGGAAACATTCTGATACCAACCAACTGATTTTGGACTATCCCATGCCATGTTGAATCTCAGAAATAGTCGATCTATCGTTACGTGCGCTGGGCGGTTTTTTCAACAATGGCACTGGACAAACATCTGGAGCATTTGTATTTGTAACGAGCCACTTGCTATCAGGGAGTCTTATTTTTCCCCCTTGACTTGTTTTGGAAAATATCGGGTTGTCCTCGATTCCTACCGTCGTTTGTATATTCGCTTTCTCTCCAGGCTAATTCATATGCCATTATATGGTACAATTTTTTTGTAGTCCTTCAGGATAATCTTCATCCCATACAACTGCCATCCCATACCTTCATTGTTCGTTAATGTATTAGAACTCTCTTTTTTCTTGTCGGATATTTTTTGTAATTGCTTGCGCTTCGTGATTTTAGCGAATTTTTGAAAATAATGACCGAAAAAGGATTGAACATTATATTGAAATTTTCAAAATAATAACCCTGCAACATATTTGCTGTTGTATTCCATATACTTTTTATGCAACTCTCTCCATAGTCCTCACCATTAGATTTCTTCATGTAATATGCGTAGTCGTTGAAATTTTGGAAAGAGTGCTGACTTGTGTATCAGCGCGTAATTCATAAATGTAGCGGTAGATCTTATGGAATATTTCTCCATTTTCATTTCGCTCTCTCATTCTGAGGGTTACCGGGTGTTGTTTTGACCTAGAGCTCTATAGGGAGATAGAGTAGAAACTTGAAATTCGAAATACGAGATAAAACAACAGTAAAGAACCCAATTGGGTAATACCTTTCAAAACATCATTCCTAGTAGCTGGTTTTTATTCATTTTCCAGATCAAATAAAGCATAATTGCAAAAAAGTTCACCCACTATCCAGTTTTTAATTTTTATATGAAGTAGTCAAGCAAAGACGCATAAGACTTATGAAATCGCAGGCACCTGAGTAGTGGATGGGTCACTACATCGTACCCCCTCCACTTTTTTCCCTAAAAAATTAGGCCCCTCCCACTTCACAAAAAAAAAAGTCCACCCTTCACCCAATGAGAATGCCTAATGATATATATCTTTGCATAAGCTCCTCCCCATTCGTCCAATGAGAAATCACATCATTAAGAGAAAAAGATGGCGCAGCTATACATTTGATTCATACAGAGATTCATTTTTCCTATTAATTTTCCCTCATTGTTAATAAATATAGGCCCCTGCCACTGGAGAAGGACCGCAAGACAACCTGAGCGGGCCATAATCATGATACGTCGTCGGCCTGGCTACCCCGTATTGCGACGGCCACCAAGAAGGGTTGTTAATTATTTTGGTGGTTTAAAATGCAAACTAACTGAATTCTCACGGGGTAGAGAGATATCTTGATAGGTGCGTCGTGAAACTTGTATTCATTAAGGAAATAAAAAACCAGTTGAAATATCAAATATTCTAAATTTTCCCAAAAACTGAAAGGGTTGTTAATTATTTTGGTCGAGAGATGCAGACTAACTGGGTTCTCACGGGAAGAGAAATATCACGATAGGTGCGTCGTGAAACTTGTATTCATTAAGGAATTCGAACAACTTGACCCAATTATCTAGGGTTCCAAGACTAGATTAAATCTTGGAAATAAATGTATTTCCAATGCTTTTTTCATATTATGGTAAAACATGCCAATAAGTATTCTGAAGAGTCCCAAATATATCTGGGAAGATAATTTCCATTTTCAACGAAATGGCTTTGTGGGGATGCTTATAAATAGTCGAGCAAACCGTACAATCGGTATCATTCGAATTTTAATGTTTTTATGTGTGTTGAAATTTATCAGCGACATTCTGTGTTCTTCAATATTCAACATTGGTAAGTTTTTTATTTATTAACCTCTACCATTTCAATATCATTAGTGTTACAAGCCCAAGTGAACGGAAGAAAAATCCCCTTGTAAATAATTATAGAAATCTGATAAACTTTTCTTATATCACCAGTAAGTTCTCAAATCTGCCTACCAATTTATTTTGTTTTTATTTACAGTGCTATTGGATTCAAATAATCACCCTGAAGAGTTACCTGTGTCCGGTTCAAAGAAAAAAAAAAGAGAATGTGAGTTATCTTGATTTGTTGAAATTATAAACAGGATGTTCATAAAATCAGATGTGGAATCATCTGCGACTGAAAGATAAACTTTAGTCACTATCTTCCATCGTCAAGATAACCTCTTGTGGGGTATTCATGTTGAAAGGGAAACATTCTCAATTAAATATTGATAGAAAGATTTTTCTGTGAATTGAAAAATCCACGATAAAAATGAAGTTATTTTTTGTGAATGTCTAACAGAGAACAACTACTTCCCCGGCTAAAGCCACGCTGGACATCTATCAGATGTAGTTCAATGTCCAGCGTGGCTTTAGCGAATATTTTCTGTAGACATTCACAAATAACTCATTTAATCGTGAATTTCAATCTAAAATCTTTCTATCAATATTTAATTGAGAATGTTTCCCTTTTCAACGTGAGTTATCTGTTGTTATAATTTTTCTCATATTTTTCTATTTTTTTTTACTTTTTTTTATTTTGGAAATTATATATATCATGATCTCACATTGGTTTACAATTCATTAGAAATGTTATTTCGATTCTTAATAATTGAATAGAATTCTGATAACCCTTTCTTATATCACTAGTAAGTTCTCAAACAATCGATCCCCGCAGAGTTACCTGTGTGTTACTATGCAAAAATATTTTTTCCGAATTATGTGAAAGAAATAATTAATTATTCTGAAATATATTAAACAATTGTTGTTGATTGTTTTTTCATAAAGAACAGACATGATAAGTGATTTTTGTAGAATCTAAAAATATGTGAGAAAATGGTACAGAACGATAACTCAATATCTTGGATAATATGTCGTTTTTATCAGATTTTGGAATACCCTTCCTTGCAATTTACCAGACACTTCATCTCCTACAAGTATAGACCCTTATTCGTATGCCCTATATATGCTAATTATTTAGCTGTTCTAGAAGGTTGGGTTCTAGACTTCATCACTGGATGAAACATATGCCAGCTGCTCATTCCACCAGTCCTTGATTTCATGCATGGCGTTACTAGCTTTCGGAACAGTTGTCTTGCTGTTGAACAGTTCTCTTGAAATCCTACTCTCGCTGTCATCCAGATGCGATAAAAAAAAATTTTAAGTACCACAGATGGTCGTGTATTTTTCTTCTTGGTCACAATACTTTCCTTTTCTGGTCTTGACGCCGGGTCAGACAGAGTTGGGGCTGAGAATTTCCTTCCTAAACTACTACCAACACTGTCTGATCTTGGAAGATTTGTAGCCTTCTGTTTTCTCGCTTCATTCTCCTTATTCGCTTCAATTTCGGCTTCTTGATCGAGAGTATCATTTTTGTTTTCTTCTGCAGGATCAGGTATTGTTACTGCTTCATTCGTTGCTCTGAGGCCAGCTATAAAACTGTTCTACTGTTTCTAAAAAAAAACTTTAATGTTTTATTTCATATTATTTGTGATTGGATTATCTACAAATCAAAATAGTGTGAATCAGTGGTAATAGGATTTTTATAATTACTTCAATTTTTATATTAGGAACTACCTGTTTGATTCACAATAGTGACAAACATATTCTAGTATCATCAAATTATAAATCTTGCTCAATACAAAATTGAGATTATCATTACTTCTATCTACAATAACGTCAATGATTCCATTATATATAACCGGCTATAAATTTATAGTTGCTAATCTTTATATTGAAAAAAAAATCGAAGAAGGATAATTAAAAAAAACAGATAATTGCTATGCATTATCATTTCTAAAGTATGGAATATTCAAACATCATTGATACATGTTATGTTAGTCATATGATTTTATTTAAAACTTATTTAAAACTGATTTACTCAAGAAAATTTTCAATTGTTTGATTGGTTTTGTGTTGTCAATTGAGAGACCAGGTTTGCTCTGGGGATCCCTTATTACTTCAACCTGCAGGGGTCTCTTGTATCGTGTTGTTATTGATTCGTTAATGGAACTAAGATTGTGCCTTTCACGAGGTTCAACAACCTATTCATGTATTTCGGATTCATGCTGGTTTCCAAGTGCCCATCATGATTGTTGAAAAAATCAAACAAAAGCATTGATAGGAATTGGCAGATTTAGTTTTTGAGTTTTTGAAAGTTTAATTTTTTTTACTTAAAATTCAGGGTGGTTTACCGAAAATAGTTCAAAATCGTTTTTTTTTCTATTTAACGGATAACCTACATTTTGAACATGATACAGATTTACTAGCACTCTTTTTATAAAATTTGAATCTGAAGGTGTCACTATTTTGGCAATCAATCAATATACTTTATTGTCATGAAGAACGTACATTCTTATAGACAAAGCACTAACTTATGTTATTAAAAATGTAATGAGCTACAACTAAGTCATTTACATATAGGAGATAAATAAACAAATACAATAGTAAAACATGTAAATTATGTGAAATAAAATAATAGGGTTTTTCGGGATATATGCTGATTGATGTTATAATCGAAGGCAGTATAAATATAGTAAATTAAAATTAATTGAAAGGAATCAGCATGAAATTCTTCCAAGGTATAGTAGGGTCGGCTACATAGCAAGAAGTAAACAGCCTTTTTTAAATTTATCTACGGTGTTAATCTCTCTAACGTAATCAGGTAAGTGATTGTACATCTTGCAGCCATTGTGAATAATGGAGCCCTTTACTAAAGTTGAGTTTGATCTGTGTAAGTTGATACTGTTTTCCCTGCGTGTAGGATAACGGTCATCAGTACTGAATTCATTTATGTGTTTTTTTGATTAGACAAAATGTCTCCGCAATGAAAATGGCATTAACAGTATGCAACTTATGTAGGACGAAAAGACGTTTGCAAGGATTCCGTGCCTTTGCTTTAGAAATATATCTAATTCTCTTTTTTTTGTGAAGTCAAGATGTTTTGCATGATATTATTATTGCAAACACCCCAAAACGGTGCCGTATCTCAGATGGGACGCAATCAATGCGTGGTATACTTTTGCTGCTGAAGACCCTAGTTCATATGACACCTTCTTACAGCAATACAACCAGAGGCCAGTTTTTGTTCAGGTTAATTGCATGCTCTTCAAATTTTAGATTATTGTTAATGATCACCCTAAAACTTTGTGTTGTTGCGGCTCTCTATGTAACCATTTTCTAGTTCGACATTACCAAGATCGCACTTAAAGTATAGCATGTGGGTTTTTTACGCTAAGGGCAAGACGGTTAGAGTCACATCAACTTTTACTTTGCTCATGTCGCAGTTGATTCTCCTTTCCAGATCAATTTTATTTTGTCATGCCATAATATTGTGGTGTCATCAGCGAAAATTGTAAATCCGCCCGAAATATCTATTCTCATTAGATCGTTAATGTACAGCAAAAAAAAAGGATAGGGCCAAGTATAAACCCTTGTGGTACACCACAATTAACCGGTGCTTTATCAGAAACGGTTGAGGTTTTGACCATTTGTGTGCGGTTTGATAGGTATGATTCAATCCATTTATTTACAACTCCTCTGAAGCCATAGCAGTGAAGCTTAGTCAATAGTATTCGATTACGCAGTCAAACGCCTTGGAGAGTCGCAGAACTCGGCTGCCGCAGCCTCTCCGGAGTTGACATTTGTGTATAATTCCTGGAGAAATAAGAAGATAGCATCACATGAGTTTTTATTTCCCTGTAATCCATACTGAGTTTGATATATTATACTGTGCTTTAATAAGAATTTAGTCATTCTGATTTTTACGATTTTTTCAATTACTTTTGCCAGAGCGGGTATTAGAGAAATTTGCTGGTGTATCTTGCGCCACCTTTATGTTAGGGAATTACAATAGCTGTTTTTAGGAAGTCTGGGAATACACCTTTCTGAAATGACATATTATGAGGTGGCTAATGTATGAAGAGCGTCTTCTGGCAGGTTCTCAAGCACTCTTATAGGAATCTCATCAACTCCAAGCGTATTTTTATTTTCAATTGACAACAATACTTCTTTTAGCTCAACAATATCTGTATCATAAAATAAGATTGACTGACTTCTAGTTAGTCTCACTAGAACGTCCTGTATATTTTTATATTCTAGTAAATCCGTTATCTTATAGTATCGATATCTGGTTATTTCTTTTACTTACATTTGATCTGATTTTTTTTCAAGCACCCCTCCAGCCACGTTCTTATTGTCTGCTTTGCAACTTCTTCCTCGATTATGTACTCAAATTCTTCCCTGGCCATTAACTCTTCCAACTGAGGAGCTTTTCTGATGTCAACTGGACGATAGGAAAGCATACTGAAGGATAAATCATCAGGAGATATCAAATTTCAAAATATTTACATACTTGATGACATCGTGAAAAGTTACATCTTCTCCAATGTGTAATCTTTCTAACTCGTAACATATGTGTTTGAATAAAAGTATGTCTTTTTGGGGGATCTACTACCAGTCGTCCCTTGAGGAGCCTGAGTATAAATGTGACCTGCAAAAAAAAAATTACATTTAGGAAATGAATTGAAGTTTTAAAGTACTCACCCTTCGCACTGGCACTGGTTGATGTATATCAACAACATTCCAAGTATTCTGAAAATTCCTTATATCCGCATATGATAACAGTGCATCTTCTTCATTTGAATAGAATAGAGAAAAGTTCTCCATGATGATAGCTAAAATTGTGTGTTCCATTTTATAAGAGATTGAAATAAAATCAAAATACAAAACAAGCAGTTCTGAGACAAAAAGCAAATGTGACACTTTTTTTATGTCCCTCGACAAAACATTCACCTGAGACATTTCCCAAGTGAAAAATTCACCAAAATAAGAATTTTTAAATTTATTACATTCAGTATGAAGCAATATGAATATTTTGAACTTAATTTGAATTATTTTTGCCACGAAGTGTTCAGCACCTTATATTTCTGAAAAGGTGCAATTGAAACGATACTTCATGTAAGAATTAACATGTATTCTGTTTTTTTTCTTTTGAAAATGACTTTTTTCTAGATCAGAATTCTGAGATTATTTTGAACAATATTTCATGTGGTATTTGTTTCAGCCAAACTTCCTTTCTTTATTTAGATCTTCATTCTTTCATTCAAATCAATATTGTTCTTTTGTTCGTACTCACCCACAAGAAGATTCAGAACGATGTAAGTTATGATTACGTAAAAAAGTACAAAAATATATTAAGGATCCATAAAATTCCCGCAGTCGGTCTGCCAATGGTTTTCAGTAGTAAGGTGGTTGAATCATACAGTCGTGCATTATTTTATTCCAATCCTCACCAGTAACTATCCGGAATAGCATAGCCACGCCTGTGACTGGTGACTCAAAGTTTGCTCTCCTAAAAAAGTAATATGTCAATGTCACCTTTAATTCAATTTTGAAAAATATGCCATTTTTTAATTACCGTTAAAAAAATATAAATACTTGAGAAGTTTTCATTAAATTATTGTCAAATCAGTTTTCCATGGACAATATCCTGTAAGAGGCATCGACCAAAATATTTTGTTGTCGCGATTTGAAATGACAGCGTTGGAAACAAGGAGAGTTCTTCTTGGTTTTGAATTCTTACACAAAGTAATAAACAATAATATTGATAGTAGAGCTCTTTTAAACTTTCTTAGTACCTAGAACGACACAATACAAAGTTCTATTGCGAAGCGTCACGAACAAACATTATGCTACGATCACCGTTGATTTTATTGTGTAGTAGCTTCAATAAAATTTGTGAACTCTGTGACATTCAATTCGACTCTGTGAACATTGTTATATCATGTATTGTTAACCACCTATACATCTCATACATTTTTATGTCAATGCTGCTAGTTTACAAGATTTTTAGTGATATGTATCCTATTTAATTTCTTTTTTTACATTTCTCTCTTCTTTCTTGTTTTTTTTCCTCCTAATTTTATGTATATAAATACTTAGTATATAGCTTGATTAAACATGAACTTCAATATATTTCCCCAATTAACAATACTATAATTTTGTTTTGTTAATATGGTATTTGCAAATTTTTTGTGTTATATATATATTCAATTTAATTTCCTCTTTTAGTGTATGAATATTTGCTTTAACATTTACTTCTATTTCCCCAATTATTCGTTGCACTTTGTTACAATATATATATATATATATATATATATATATATATATATATATATATATATATATATATATATTTTGTATTATATTATTGAATATGAATGCTTTCATCAAAATGATATTCACAAACATACACTTTGCCTTGGGGTTCAATCAAATAACACCATTTCTCCTTTTTTTTTTTTTTTTGCACAAAGCAATGAGAAATAAAATTTTGTTTGTTGTTTTATTTAATGTTTCAATGCAGTACCTGTGTTTTAGATTCGCTCATAATTATCACTGTCTGCTATTAAAAGGAACAAATGAACAAGTGTCAACAGTCATATTATGTATTCCAGACAGCTAACAGAACGCTCATAATTTTGTAATATTTCAAGATATACCAATAATATTTCACAGTTTGAACACTATCTAATTTTTCGTTTTCTTTCAAAAGTTAATAAAAACTTTCACCCGACTACGGAAAAAAATAACTATAATTAAGGAAAATAAGTTCCAAACCTTCCACCATCCCTAGATGTTAACATCTAGGGATGGTGGAAGGTTTGGAACTTATTGTGTAAGTGAAAGGAATAACCAGATATCGATACTATTAGATAACGGATTCACTAGAATATAAAAATATACAGGACGTTCTAGTGAGACTAACTAGAAGTCAGTCAATCTTATTTTATGATACAGATATTGTTGAGCTAAAAGAAGTATTGTTGTCAATTGAAAATAAAAATACGCTTGGAATTGATGAGATTCCTATAAGAGTGCTTGAGAACCTGCCAGAAGACGCTCTTCATACATTAGCCACCTCAATTAATATGTCATTTCAGAGAGGTGTATTCCCAGACTTCCTGAAAACAGCTATTGTAATTCCCTAACATAAAGGTGGCGCAAGATACACCAGCAAATTTCTCTAATACCCGCTCTGGCAAAAGTAATTGAAAAAATCGTAAAAATCAGAATGACTAAATTCTTAATAAAGCACAGTATAATATATCAAACTCAGTATGGATTACAGGGAAATAAAAACTCATGTGATGCTATCTTCTTATTTCTCCAGGAATTATACACAAATGTCAACTCCGGAGAGGCTGCGGCAGCCGAGTTCTGCGACCTCTCCAAGGCGTTTGACTGCGTAATCGAATACTATTGACTAAGCTTCACTGCTATGGCTTCAGAGGAGTTGTAAATGAATGGATTGAATCATACCTATCAAACCGCACACAAATGGTCAAAACCTCAACCATTTCTGATAAAGCACCGGTTAATTGTGGTGTACCACAGGGGTCTATACTTGGCCCTATCCTTTTTTTTTTGCTGTACATTAACGATCTAATGAGAATAGATGTTTTGGGCGGATTTACAATTTTCGCTGATGACACCACAATATTATGGCATGACAAAAATAAAATTGATCTGGAAAGGAGAATCAACTGCGACATGAGCAAAGTAAAAAAGTTGATGTGACTCTAACCGTCTTGCCCTTAGCGTAAAAAAAACCCACATGCTATACTTTAAGTGCGATCTTGGTAATGTCGAACTAGAAAATGGTTACATAGAGAGCCGCAACAACACAAAGTTTTTAGGGGTGATCATTAACAATAATCTAAAATTTGAAGAGCATGCAATTAACCTAAACAAAAAACTGGCCTCTGGTTGTATTGCTGTAAGAAGGGTGTCATATGAACTAGGGTCTTCAGCAGCAAAAAAAAGTATACCACGCATTGATTGCGTCCCATCTGAGATACGGCACACCGTTTTGGGGTGTTTGCAATAATAATATCATGCAAAACATCTTGTGGGTGAGTACGAACAAAAGAACAATATTGATTTGAATGAAAGAATGAAGATCTAAATAAAGAAAGGAAGTTTGGCTGAAACAAATACCACATGAAATATTGTTCAAAATAATCTCAGAATTCTGATCTAGAAAAAAGTCATTTTCAAAAAAAAAACAGAATACATGTTAATTCTTACATGAAGTATCGTTTCAATTGCACCTTTTCAGAAATATAAGGTGCTGAACACTTCGTGGCAAAAATAATTCAAATTAAGTTCAAAATATTCATATTGCTTCATACTGAATGCAATAAATTTAAAAATTCTTATTTTGGTGAATTTTTCACTTGGGAAATGTCTCAGGTGAATATTTTGTCGAGGGACATGAAAAAAAGGGTCACATTTGCTTTTTGTCTCAGAACTGCTTGTTTTGTATTTTGATTTTATTTCAATCTCTTATAAAATGGAACACACAATTTTAGCTATCATCATGGAGAACTTTTCTCTATTCTATTCAAATGAAGAAGATGCACTGTTATCATATGCGGATATAAGGAATTTTCAGAATATTTGGAATGTTGTTGATATGCATCAACCAGTGCCAGTGCGAAGGGTGAGTACTTTAAAACTTCAATTCATTTCCTAAATGTATTTTTTTTTTGCAGGTCACATTTATACTCAGGCTCCTCGAGGGACGACTGGTAGTAGATCCCCCAAAAAGACATACTTTTATTCAAACACATATGTTACGAGTTAGAAAGATTACACATTGGAGAAGATGTAACTTTTCACGATGTCATCAAGTATGTAAATATTTTGAAATTTGATATCTCCTGATGATTTATCCTTCAGTATGCTTTCCTATCGTCCAGTTGACATCAGAAAAGCTCCTCAGTTGGAAGAGTTAATGGCCAGGGAAGAATTTGAGTACATAATCGAGGAAGAAGTTGCAAAGCAGACAATAAGAACGTGGTTGGAGGGGTGCTTGAAAAAAAAATCAGATCAAATTTAAGTGAAAGGAATAACCAGATATCGATACTATTAGATAACGGATTCACTAGAATATAAAAATATACAGGACGTTCTAGTGAGACTAACTAGAAGTCAGTCAATCTTATTTTATGATACAGATATTGTTGAGCTAAAAGAAGTATTGTTGTCAATTGAAAATAAAAATACGCTTGGAGTTGATGAGATTCCTATAAGAGTGCTTGAGAACCTGCCAGAAGACGCTCTTCATACATTAGCCACCTCAATTAATATGTCATTTCAGAAAGGTGTATTCCCAGACTTCCTAAAAACAGCTATTGTAATTCCCTAACATAAAGGTGGCGCAAGATACACCAGCAAATTTCTCTAATACCCGCTCTGGCAAAAGTTATTGAAAAAATCGTAAAAATCAGAATGACTAAATTCTTATTAAAGCACAGTATAATATATCAAACTCAGTATGGATTACAGGGAAATAAAAACTCATGTGATGCTATCTTCTTATTTCTCCAGGAATTATACACAAATGTCAACTCCGGAGAGGCTGCGGCAGCCGAGTTCTGCGACCTCTCCAAGGCGTTTGACTGCGTAATCGAATACTATTGACTAAGCTTCACTGCTATGGCTTCAGAGGAGTTGTAAATAAATGGATTGAATCATACCTATCAAACCGCACACAAATGGTCAAAACCTCAACCATTTCTGATAAAGCACCGGTTAATTGTGGTGTACCACAAGGGTTTATACTTGGCCCTATCCTTTTTTTTTTGCTGTACATTAACGATCTAATGAGAATAGATATTTCGGGCGGATTTACAATTTTCGCTGATGACACCACAATATTATGGCATGAAAAAAATAAAATTGATCTGGAAAGGAGAATCAACTGCGACATGAGCAAAGTAAAAAAGTTGATGTGACTCTAACCGTCTTGCCCTTAGCGTAAAAAAAACCCACATGCTATACTTTAAGTGCGATCTTGGTAATGTCGAACTAGAAAATGGTTACATAGAGAGCCGCAACAACACAAAGTTTTTAGGGGTGATCATTAACAATAATCTAAAATTTGAAGAGCATGCAATTAACCTAAACAAAAAACTGGCCTCTGGTTGTATTGCTGTAAGAAGGGTGTCATATGAACTAGGGTCTTCAGCAGCAAAAAAAAAGTATACCACGCATTGATTGCGTCCCATCTGAGATACGGCACACCGTTTTGGGGTGTTTGCAATAATAATATCATGCAAAACATCTTGACTTCACAAAAAAAAAGAGCAATTAGATATATTTCTAAAGCAAAGGCACGGAATCCTTGCAAACGTCTTTTCGTCCTACATAAGTTGCATACTGTTAATGCCATTTTCATTGCGGAGACATTTTGTCTAATCAAAAAAACACATAAATGAATTCAGTACTGATGACCGTTATCCTACACGCAGGGAAAACAGTATCAACTTACACAGATCAAACTCAACTTTAGTAAAGGGCTCCATTATTCACAATGGCTGCAAGATGTACAATCACTTACCTGATTACGTTAGAGAGATTAACACCGTAGATAAATTTAAAAAAGGCTGTTTACTTCTTGCTATGTAGCCGACCCTACTATACCTTGGAAGAATTTCATGCTGATTCCTTTCAATTAATTTTAATTTACTATATTTATACTGCCTTCGATTATAACATCAATCAGCATATATCCCGAAAAACCCTATTATTTTATTTCACATAATTTACATGTTTTACTATTGTATTTGTTTATTTATCTCCTATATGTAAATGACTTAGTTGTAGCTCATTACATTTTTAATAACATAAGTTAGTGCTTTGTCTATAAGAATGTACGTTCTTCATGACAATAAAGTATATTGATTGATTGCCAAAATAGTGACACCTTCAGATTCAAATTTTATAAAAAGAGTGCTAGTAAATCTGTATCATGTTCAAAATGTAGGTTATCCGTTAAATAGAAAAAAATCGATTTTGAACTATTTTCGGTAAACCACCCTGAATTTTAAGTAAAAAAAATTAAACTTTCAAAAACTCAAAAACTAAATCTGCCAATTCCTATCAATGCTTTTGTTTGATTTTTTCAACAATCATGATGGGCACTTGGAAACCAGCATGAATCCGAAATACATGAATAGGTTGTTGAACCTCGTGAAAGGCACAATCTTAGTTCCATTAACGAATCAATAACAACACGATACAAGAGACCCCTGCAGGTTGAAGTAATAAGGGATCCCCAGAGCAAACCTGGTCTCTCAATTGACAACACAAAACCAATCAAACAATTGAAAATTTTCTTGAGTAAATCAGTTTTAAATAAGTTTTGAATAAAATCATATGACTAACATAACATGTATCAATGATTTTGAATATTCCATACTTTAGAAATGATAATGCATAGCAATTATCTGTTTTTTTTAATTATCCTTCTTCGATTTTTTTTTTCAATTTAAAGATTAGCAAGTATAAATTTATGGCCGGTTATATATAATGGAATCATTGACGTTATTCGTAGATAGAAGTAATGATAATCTCAATTCTTGTATTGAGCAAGATTTATAATTTGATGATACTAGAATATGTTTGTCACTATTGTGAATCAAACAGGTAGTTCCTAATATAAAAATTGAAGTAATTATAAAAATCCTATTACCACTGATTCACACTATTTTGATTTGTAGATAATCCAATCACAAATAATATGAAATAAAACATTAAAGTTTTTTTTTAGAAACAGTAGAACAGTTTTATAGCTGGCCTCAGAGCAACGAATGAAGCAGTAACAATACCTGATCCTGCAGAAGAAAACAAAAATGATACTCTCGATCAAGAAGCCGAAATTGAAGCGAATAAGGAGAATGAAGCGAGAAAACAGAAGGCTACAAATCTTCCAAGATCAGACAGTGTTGGTAGTAGTTTAGGAAGGAAATTCTTAGCCCCAACTCTGTCTGACCCGGCGTCAAGACCAGAAAAGGAACGTATTGTGACCAAGAAGAAAAATACACGACCATCTGTGGTACTTAAATTTTTTTTTATCGCATCTGGATGACAGCGAGAGTAGGATTTCAAGAGAACTGTTCAACAGCAAGACAACTGTTCCGAAAGCTAGTAACGCCATGCATGAAATCAAGGACTGGTGGAATGAGCAGCTGGCATATGTTTCATCCAGTGATGAAGTCTAGAACCCAACCTTCTAGAACAGCTAAATAATTAGCATATACAGGGCATACGAATAAGGGTCTATACTTGTAGGAGATGAAGTGTCTGGTAAATTGCAAGGAAGGGTATTCCAAAATCTGATAAAAACGACATATTATCCAAGATATTGAGTTATCGTTCTGTACCATTTTCTCACATATTTTTAGATTCTACAAAAATCACTTATCATGTCTGTTCTTTATGAAAAAACAATCAACAACAATTGTTTAATATATTTCAGAATAATTAATTATTTCTTTCACATAATTCGGAAAAAATATTTTTGCATAGTAACACACAGGTAACTCTGCGGGGATCGATTGATTTGAGAACTTACTAGTGATATAAGAAAGGGTTATCAGAATTCTATTTAATTATTAAGAATCGAAATTACATTTCTAATGAATTGTAAACCAATGTGAGATCATGATATATATAATTTCCAAAATAAAAAAAAGTAAAAAAAAAATAGAAAAATATGAGAAAAATTATAACAACAGATAACTCACATTCTCTTTTTTTTTTCTTTGAAACCGGACACAGGTAACTCTTCAGGGTGATTATTTGAATCCAATAGCACTGTAAATAAAAACAAAATAAATTGGTAGGCAGATTTGAGAACTTACTGGTGATATAAGAAAAGTTTATCAGATTTCTATAATTATTTACAAGGGGATTTTTCTTTCGTTCACTTGGGCTTGTAACACTAATGATATTGAAATGGTAGAGGTTAATAAATAAAAAACTTACCAATGTTGATATTGAAGAACACAGAATGTCGCTGATAAATTTCAACACACATAAAAACATTAAAATTCGAATGATACCGATTGTACGGTTTGTTCGACTATTTATAAGCATCCCCACAAAGCCATTTCGTTGAAAATGGAAATTATCTTCCCAGATATATTTGGGACTCTTCAGAATACTTATTGGCATGTTTTACCATAATATGAAAAAAGCATTGGAAATACATTTATTTCCAAGATTTAATCTAGTCTTGGAACCCTAGATAATTGGGTCAAGTTGTTCGAATTCCTCAATGAATACAAGTTTCACGACGCACCTATCGTGATATTTCTCTTCCCGTGAGAACCCAGTTAGTCTGCATCTCTCGACCAAAAAATTAACAACCCTTTAGTATGTTTTGGGTGAATTGGATAATCAATTTCAGAATAACTTTCCGATATTTCGAAGACTGGTCATCTTTTAATCTAGATACCCCTCGATAATTGGGTCAAGTTGTTCGATTTCCTTTCACGACACACCTATCAAGATATCTCTACCCCGTGAGAATTCAGTTAGTTTGCATTTTAAACCACCAAAATAATTAACAACCCTTCCTGGTGGCCGTCGCAATACGGGGTAGCCAGGCCGACGACGTATCATGATTATGGCCCGCTCAGGTTGTCTGGCGGTCCTTCTCCAGTGGCAGGGGCCTATATTTATTAACAATGAGGGAAAATTAATAGGAAAAATGAATCTCTGTATGAATCAAATGTATAGCTGCGCCATCTTTTTCTCTTAATGATGTGATTTCTCATTGGACGAATGGGGAGGAGCTTATGCAAAGATATATATCATTAGGCATTCTCATTGGGTGAAGGGTGGACTTTTTTTTTTTTTGCGAAGTGGGAGGGGCCTAATTTTTTAGGGAAAAAAGTGGAGGGGGTACGATGTAGTGACCCATCCACTACTCACCTGCTAACAGCAACAGGGGCTGTCCCTTCGCCCCATCAGGAGGGCAAGGAGACAGTCGACAAGTCCTCCTACGAAAAAGGAGGAAAAGTAAATTGAATGTATATATTGTAAATAGTAATTAGTCTAGTTATGTAAGAAATATGTGTATATACTGTTAATAAAGTACTTTTGGACTTGGACTTGGGTGTTGTTTTGAAGTGGACATAAGACATATTGAACACATATTGAAGACATATTGAAGCGGACGTCCGTTTCAAGGCAAGCAGACGTCCGATTCAAGGCTTCATTAAAAAAAATTATATTGTACTTAATAATTATATTTGTTTACTTTTCAGATCAATACTCCTACACGAAAAAAAAAAGGTAACGATCATCCAGTGAAGTTGATACGGTCAGTGGAAGCGGCCGATAACTTTTCCAAGTCTTATTTAGCTTCTATTTATAAAAAAGCTGAAACTCAGGAAGAAGAATATCGTCATCGACCTGAAATAAATATTAAACATATTGTTTCCCTCGATCAGGAGAGAATATAATCAAAAATGTGTTACGGACTTACAACCGTATAAGTCAAGGAAGCGAATGGCATTTCACCGAAACCTTGGAACCAAAAGGAGATGACATCGAAAGACTGGTTGCAGGGTTTTATGAAGAAAAATGCGACATTGAGTTTGAGGAAACCAGAAAAGACTTCGATTTCTAGAGAAACTTGCAGCGAGTTCTGGAGAAACATATGCTGTGGAATTTAGACGAAACCGGCTGTCTCACAGTCACAAATCCCTCGAAAGTTTCAGCACTTAGAGGTTCAAAGCCAGTAGGGCAAGTGACCTCAGCGGAAAGAGGTAATTCAGTTACCATGCTTGGATTTATTAATGCAGCTGGTGAAACAATCCCTCCATTTTTTATTTTCTCTGGAACTTTGAAGAAATTATGTTGAAGGAAGGACCTACTGGCACAAAGTGAATGGCAAATCCTAGTAGTTGGATGACTGAGGTGGGATTTTCAGATGCAATGAAGCACTTCATAAAATTTGTAAAGCCAAGTGCCGAGGACCCATGCCTGATTTTGATAGATAACCATAAAACGCATATTACGTATGAAGTTGTCATGTTACATGTTACATTTCCCCCGCATTATAGTCATCGACTACAACGACAATGAATTCTTGGATATTATCAAACCCAGGAAAAACCTCAACTATTTATGAAGTGGCCTCAGTTGCTAATGAGTCTTTTTTTTATGCATTTTCACCGGCCAACATATAAAAGGGATTTTTGACCACCGGAATACACCCATTCAACAGAAATATATTTTCTGAGGACGATTTTTTGTCTTTATATGTCGGCCAAATTTGAGCAATTCACAAGGGGTCAAAGCTTTTGCTCAGCTATCAACGTCAACCGCTACTGGTTCAACCCTACAATCCTTGGGAGGTGATGTTTCACAGCCTTCCACTTCGAAAATCACTATAACTCCCAAACAACTGAAGCCATATCCTAGGGCACCCCCAAAAAAAAACATTCAGCGAGGACCTCGTGAGGGAAAAACGACAGTTATCTCTGACACACCAGAAAAAGACAAACTTTCAGAAGAAAAAGAAGCGGTAACAAAGAAAAGGTCAAATCCAAAAGTATCAGCAGCTACACGTTTCAATTGATGAAGATTTGTCTAATGATGAAGTTCCGCTAAGTCAACATTTCCGAATTCCAAAACCAAAACCCAACAATTCATAACGAAGGAAAACAAATAACCCAACACTCAAACCAAAGACGACAATAATGCGGATAATTGGGTTTGTTGTGTTCGCAAGGAATCATATCAGTGTAGCAAGACAGACTGGTTACAGTGTTTCATATGCTCTTCATGGGCACATGAAACTTGTGGTCTTCAAATAGAAGTTATTTTTGAAACAATTTATGTCCTTTAATGCGAATATACTTTTCAAAACCACCACTGTCCGTTTCAATACATCGATGTTTTGAAATGGACAAAGGCAACTTTCCAAATTTAAATATTACTCAGATCATAAGCCTGCCTATTTTATTTTCCTAATTCATTTTACGAGAATATCAATAGAGCTTTTCGCTTATGCAGTTTTGAATAATTTCATTGTTTATAAAATTTTAATTAATTTTTTTTCAATAAAGTGTCCACTTCATAGCGGTTCTCCCCTATATTCTAATATGTTCCAAAGAAAAAAATATGACTCCACTTGAAATCATCGAGTTGGGATTTGAAGAAGATATAAAGGGAGATAAAGGTGATTTATTCAGACTACACATTTTTTAACGAATTACAGCTCTGCCTTTGAGAACCAAATTTCCATTAGCATTGTACACATCAGAAAATTGGAAGCGAGGAGAAAAGTTAATTACATTTGCATTCGACTTGTTCAATCGATACTGATTTACTGATAGCAATTACTTTTTTTCGTTATTCATATACAGCCAATATTTTGTGAACGTAATATCATGATTGACATTGATTGCGCTTTTGTCTGAATGCAACAACTAGATGCATATTCTTAATCGCAGCTATGTTCAACAAAGCAAACCATTCATATTTAGTTTTATGTGATTCATTTGATAGGGTTCGTTTTCATTCATAACAGGAGATTCGAAATTCGACAAATGGAGTGATGGAATCGTAGGAAACTATATTCAACATTTCATTTCAACCTCATGGAAAAACTCAACACTTGTAGTTGACAAATAATAATTGCAAGGATCAATCTGATTCTTTGCAGAATGTCAACTCAACGCAAAGCTGGGACTACTTGTATTGGTCGCCCAATGGTTCGATTTCACGTTGTTTTGGCAAAATCACATTTGCCATCTTCAGGTGATGTCTCGATTCTGAAGATGCAGAACGTGATCATGCTAAAACTTTAAGAAATCGGACCTTCCAAGGACCAATACCACAATACCGTAGAGAAACCCAATTGAAAAGTTTGAACCATATGGGATACTTTTTTATTATTCATTTGTCCAAAATGTCCATCCCAATTGCAAAAAACTTGCATTTGAGTTGTCAACATTTTAGATATACGAACGGTGTACAGGGGAGACCAAAAAATAGGAAATTTTATCTGTTTTGAAATTTGGGTTTTTACTACTCCATTTGAGGTGAAATTAGCCTTATAATTCAAAGATCGCAATAAGTCGAACATATTTCAAACAATCAGGAGCCCATATGGTTGACTGGTATAATACGAACATTCTCATGCATGAAAGAATGACACGATTAGAAAATCAAAAGAAGCTATCTGCTTTTTGCTAAACAGAAATGATAATATAGCAGCGTGTTCTCTCACTATAAATCCAACATGGATGTCAACAAGGAATACGGAAACTTTAAAAGCGATAACTCCCATTTTTTACTTCTACGGAGTAGAGAAAACCCAAAATATGGAAAGAAACCTAATATTCATTGGAAAATAATTCTCAAGCTCAGTAATTAGCAAACTTCAGAAAACCATAGTAGCAGCACACTTCATTGAAGGAAGAAATGAGTTATCTCTACTGAAATAAAAGATGGGAGACTTTTCATTCAGTGCGATTAATAAAAATAAGTAAAAGCATTTGCTCATTAGCAAAAGGCATAAGGAAAAGCAAATTCTCGTATCAATAACCAAATGCTTCTACTTATAACAATTGCTTTTGTTCTCGTCTGTCTCATATCAACAAGAATAGAAATATTCAATGGTATTCATGAAAAAAGAGAATGTGCTCAAAAAAGGCAGTTTTTTAAGAAGTTATTTATGAGACGTATGTAGCGTTTTTGGGAGACGAAATTTCTAGCTCATTCTGCCACTGTTCGTATACATGTGAGCATATACAGGGTGTCCCAAACTCGATGGCCTATTAGACATTTCTGGAAAACGGGACATGGGATTATTCTGAAAAGTTGGTTTCTCTGGTAAATAGTTCTGTTCTATCGATATAAAATATTTCCAGCGCTGCGACGTTGCCGCTTATATTGAAAAGTAGCAACAACTTTGATATTTCAAATAGGACACCCTATATATTATTGCATTTCTCGCTTTGCTATTGCTTTTCGATTATTTTTGTATGATATTTCCATATACCTATCTCCAGTGGTTTTCGAGAAATTCATTGATTTCCTTATTTTTTGTGCGAAACATAGCTTTAATCAAATGTTTATTACTGCGGTATTTGGATTCGAAGACAGCTGAAATTTTGGATGTAGTTTGACAATATCCTGTGTATCAGTTGTATCTAAGGAAATTATTTTTCCATTATACAGGGTCGTTCAAAATTTGTGATTTTACCGATACATACAAAAGTGGTGAAAAGTGCATTTTTTCTAATGGAACATCCTGTATATTATCGAAAATCTTGGAAGACAATTGAAGTTTCTTTCAAATGATGTTTCATGTTCCTTTACCTAAATAGTCAAGTTTGCGAAATAAAAGCAAGTTTCTATAAAAATTGGATCATTTTGCCATATTTTGTATTAGGTAGCTATGAAATGTCATCAATAATAAAACGTTCGCGCGTTCATTAACGTGAATTTCATTAGAAAACAATCAAAATGGAAATTGTTTATTCTTCATGGTCAATGTGATCCAATTATAGCAAGAACATGCAAAATGTTCTGTAGTATATTGAAGTGTGTGACTATCATTTTCAATTCCCAGTATAACGAATCAAAATAGGTCATATTTCCCAATTGAAATGATATGTAGTGTGCCGTGACCAGAAAAAAGCAAAACAAACTTCAAGTTTGACAAGCAGTGATTTTCATAGTGTTTCTGTCAGAAGAAAGTATTAAAAATGGATTATAATGCATCTTCAAATGCAGATATTCTAAATTTGTTTTATATTCACGGTGAGTGCCAAAGAATTGTTTCGAGAACATGCAGGAAATTCAATGAACTTCATCCAAATTTCCAAAATTCAGAAGAATTGAACGGAATTATGCTGTGTTTGGGAATGTTGAAGCACCAAGGAATCAAATCAAGCCGATAACCGGAGACAAAGTAAATGAAATTAACGTCTTGGGGTATTTCCACGCCTACCCTCATGTTTCATTAAGAAGAGCCGCTGTGGATTTAGGTATGACCCGCACTTCAACATGGAGAATTTAAAAAAACATAAAATGCATGATTATAAATTCATCAAAGCTCATGCCCTACATAGAGGTGATCCTCCAAAACGTGTTGATTTCTGTGAATGAATTTTAACATGGACTTATGAAGATCCAAATTTCCTTCAGAAAATTATATGGACGACGGATGACTCTAAATTTTCGAGAGAGGGAATATTCAATCGCAAAAACAATCATTTCTGGGCTGCAGAAAATTCCCATTTCATAAAAGAAAGGGGATTTCAAGAAAAATTCAGTTTAAATGTGTTTTGTTCACTAATGAATGATAAAATTATCATATTGTATTTATGATGAAAACTTGAATTCTGGAAAATATTTGAATATTTTGAGAACAACAGTTAGCGACTTTTTGGACAATTTGCCGCTTCATGTATATCGGAGTTGTGGGTATCAGTTGGACGGTGCCTTCCCTCACTGTACATAAGAAGTGAGCAGAGAACTGACTACAACCTTTGAAGAAGGGTGGATAAGACGTTTGGGTCCACAGCCTTGGCCATCGCGATCCCCAGATCTAACTCCTCTAGATTTTAACCTCTGGGGAAAAATCGAACAGATTGTATATGAAACACCTGTGAATTCAAGGGACGAATCGGAACAGAGGATAATACGCGCTTTCGAGGAAATTCGGCCAGAAGAGGTTCAAAGAGCAACAACCAACCATGTAATGACTTCGATCCACGAATGTATGCGTGTAAATGGTCAGCACTTCGGACACATGAATTAGCGATTAATATGACCTTCATTTGTTTTTTGATTGAAATAAAATTGAGTTCTACTCAAGGTGAATCATGATTTCTCAACAGGCACAGGTAAATAGATGACTTATGGCCGTTTCTCCTTATCGCCTACAAGAACGTGTTTTTCAGACACCCTGTATGAAATATGGTCAAATCATTCGATAATACTGAAATTAATCAATATTTTCTGTGTGTGGGCAACAGATAAGGAGGTATTTGATATTGCTTAAACGTCATTTTTTGTGGAGTAAAATCAATTTTTTACTTGAGTTTTTTTGGGTTTGTAACCTTCCACAACCTAAAAAAGGATAGAATGAATATACAAAATCTATACAAGTGTAGAAGGGCAAACTTGTATAGATTTTCTATATTAATTCTATTATTTTTCAGTTGTGGAAGGTTACAAACCCAAAAAAACCCATTTAAAAAAAAGATATTTGAATTGAAGTTGGTCCCATCTTGGTAGCAAAACAATTACAAAATAATCAATATTCGATAAAAGGTAGAGATAGGTATACATGTTCAGTAAAAGTTATTTGTATTTATCAGTAGAATTCAAATACGGAATAAAATACTGGGTGTTCCCATTTGAAATTAGAAAGTCGATATTAGTTACAAGCAGTGGCAACACTGCAACCGTGAAAAGATTTTCAAGAGGTAGATCGCAATCACTTATCGTGGAATACAAGATTTCAAGTATTTATGTCCCAGATCTCCAAAAACGTCTAATAGGCCATCGAATTTATAATACCCTGTATATTAATATTTCTTTGTTCAATCAGTTCGTCATCTTAACAGTCACACACTTCAATATACTACAGAACATTTTTCATTTTCTTGCTATAATTTGATCACATTGACCATGAAAATTGAACAATTTCCATTTTGATTCTTTTCTGATCAAATTTACGTTAATGAACGCGCACACGTTTCATTATTGATGACATTTCATACAAAATATGGCAAAATAATCCAATTTTTATAGAAACTTGCTTTTATTTCGGAAACATGACTATTTAGGTATAGGACCATGAAACATCATTTAAAAGGTACTTCAATTGTCTTTCAGGATTTTTGATAATATACAGGATGTTCCGTTCGAAAAAATGCACTTTTCACCACTTTTGTATGTATCGGTAAAATCACAAATTTTGAACGACCCTGTATAATGGAGAAATAATTTTCTCAGACACAACTGATACACAGAACATTGTCAAACTACATCCAAAATTTCAGCTGTCTTCGAATCCAAATACCGCAGTAATAAACATTTGATTAAAGCTATGTTTCGCACAAAAAATAAGGAAATCAATGAATTTCTCGAAAACCACTGGAGATAGGTATAGGAAAGTATCATACAAAAATGATCAAAAAACGACAGCAAAGCGAGAAATGCAATAATATATAGGGTGTCCCATTTAAAATATCGAAGTTGTTGCTACTTTTCAATATAAGCGGCAACGTCGCAGCACTGAAAATATTTTAGATTGATAGAACAGAACTAAAAGCTCAAGAAACCAAATTCTCAGAATAATCCTATGTCCCGTTTTCCAGAAATGTCTAATAGACCATCGAGTTTGGGACACCCTGTATGGTTCTTGTGAAGTCGTTATGTCTAGTTCAGATGAAAGTTTCTCTGCCAGTTCCCAAGGAGGAAGGGACGATAATGAACTGATGTTCATTGCTAATTTTGTAAAGGACTACCCGATCATACTGAATAAAATCCAAATACCGTCAGTGAAAACCAAAAAGGAAGAATATCTCAAACAAATGAAGTTTGAGATACAAAATAAATATGGCACTATGATGGACAGTGAAGAAATATTGAATAAATTAAATAATTTGAAAACTAATATCAAAAAGAAAATAGACCGAAAAGCAACAGGCAACAAAAAAATCAAGTTGAGTGCGGCCGAGTCCGTAATATATAATATAATGCAAGGTGGCAGCGATGAAAATCCTGTTTCCTCCAAAGTTCCTGGAAATGTTGAAGTGGGTGAGAGTAAAGATGTAACAGAAAATGTAGAACACCCATGAATGAAAATTCCTCCTGTTCTGGTTCTCTAGAAGAAAAACATGGATTTGGATTAGACATATGAGACAAAAATTTTTCTGGAACAACTACAAGTTATTCGAATATAGGAAGAAATACTACTAAGAAAGAAAATGGAGGAAGAAAAAACATCTGATGGTAGTGGAATACAGCGAATGGGTGACCGGGACTATTTTGCCCTTTGAATGTTCATTGAGAATTTGTTATTTCTTTGAATTTAAATGAATATTATCTCAGTTGTGTAACTTAGTCAATGAAAATATTAAACTAAATCAAATCCAATATACCTGTTGACGGTGACAATGGAAAAGAAAAAATTTCACTTCACTTCTCTAATTGAAAATAACGACATAAGCAAGTAAAAGTATACAGTGCTTCTCAAAAGTCCCCTCCCCCCCTCTCATTTTTGGAACGATTATAGATAAACAAGTGAAATTTGTAAAATGAATATCAAAGGTTGTAAACTTCCCTACTAGTGATGACAGAAATTTGTGGTCTGCCAGATCGTTTCGCATCATTAAAACTACCCGTTGATTCAAACTTAACGAAGAAGCTCCCTTACATAAGTCCTCGAAACGGGGCGATCAGGAAACCTCTCATTAAAAATGCGTTCTGCTGCATGAATATTTTGTCCAGTTTCACCAAGAATTAGGATCGCTGCTACTTCATCACCTAAAGCACGTACCATTTCGCTTCTTGAAGCACTCAAACAGTTTAACAAATTATTAAAATGTACAAAAATATTAAAAGTACCAAAAGCTGCTAAAACAGTTAAACGTTCGATCAACAATACACAAATTATTAAATGTACAAAAACTTGGACAATTACAAAAACGACGAATTAGGGAGACTAACAAAAACGTCAGCTTATTTGACAACTATCCAGAGGCGGAGCTTGAATTTGGAATTTTAGTATTAACTGATTAAATTCATCAAAGCTTTGCGTTTTTCAGAAGCGAGTTGCCAAAACAGCCATAAACACAAACAAAATTAGTATCATTGAATAGGTTTTTCGATACCTTTCAAAAGAGGTGTCGCTTGCCGTAGGGTTCCATTTAAAATTATTGGTCACAATGGCCTTGTGACGTCATCTTTGACGATTTCGTCATCTATCATCACTAGTAGGGAAGTTTACAACCTTTAATATTCAGTTTACAAATTTCACTTGTTTATGTATAATCGTTCCAAAAATAAGAGGGGGGGAGCGGACTTTTGAGAAGCAGTGTATAATTCTAGAATAGATTTACACAAGGAGTTTTGAATGATGTATCACATTGGGGTGTTGGTTGAGCTTAGGGTGCTAATCCATAACAAATTCATTTCTCATTATCCCTGATTGTGAATAATTCCAGCCAATTGTTGCTGTTTTTGTTGGCCTGCAATTTTCATTGCATTACTGGAAACTTCATTGTGAACATTAAATATATTTTCTTCGCTTTCATCGGGGTGATCCTCTCCGCCAAATACCAATTCATCCTTCAAAAATATTTTGTAAAATGACACAAGTCACTATAAGTGTCGGAACAAAGTTGAGAGGCACCCTTACAGTACCTTGTAATATCGGAAACCGATGCCTCAATTGTCCCAAACATCTTATTATAACTCTTTTCCGCTTCAGCAAATCATTGTGGTGTGACTGGGTAATAATAAGGTGTCATAAGACATTTCTCAATGCCATATCCCTGATCTGCTATCAGAACAACATGATTGAAACCTCGAAGCGTTCGTTTTCAAATTCTACTATCATGTACTGATCCTGCCCATTCGGCACTTACGCTGGTGAACAACTCATCTGCATTACATGTCGCTTGAACGTTAATGCTGTGAAATTGTTTACGACATATGTATTCATCACCATGTTGATGTGCACGTTGTTTTTTTATTCTTATGTGAGTACAATCTAGAGCTCCAATAGCGGTGGGTAATTTATATTTTTGTATCAATAAGTGTTTCGCAGTATTTATTACACCAATACTAGAGGGAAATTTGACCCAGATATCAGCTTTTTCCACAATTTTGGAGCCGACGTATCTAATAGCATTCGATAGTGTTGCTTGAGAGACACCTATATCTTCAGCTTCCCCAATTTGAAATCCTGAAATATAAGTATAGAGCGTAAATGTCTGGAATGGTGAGTGCATGAATTGAAGAAAAAACATGTCGAGATTCGGCATACACATACTTTAATTTCGATTAATTCATAATTATTCCTCAAAATGATATGAATCTAATGAAATTACCTGGATCTGCCATGTACCTCAGGAATATTTTCATTTTTGTATGGGCATTCCACGCTCCTCCACGTGTTTTTCCCATTTCTCCTGAAAATACTCCGAAAGCCATTCAACATTCTCTGGAGTGAATCTGGATATTCTCAAGAAATGTTCTTGAGGATCTGAACGTCTTTCTTTGTAAATTTTTCGTTTTCTTGGAACTACAAACACACTTCTTCCACAAGTAAGTTTTCAGAAGTAACTGAAAAGGTTGACTTATATTTCCGTAAGGATTTGCTTCTGCTGACACGTAAAAGGTGATTTTTATTTATGAGGCTGTAAGCAAAACCTTAAAGTACTCGATCATTAGCAAAACCATTTACTTGGAAATATTTGTAATTTTTATGAATACAGATATAAGGATTTGCTTACGAATTCATAAGTAAAAGCAAATATTTATTTTTATTAATCTCACTGAATGGAATGTCGCGATTTGCTTATTTATTCATCATCCCGATGCCTCTTATTCCAAGTATCTTGCTTTAAAAATATGGAAGCTTTGAAAGGCGTTTCTGTATAGAAGCGAATTGAATGATGATGAACAGAGAGCGACCCTGTAGGGTCTTTTCCAATCAATATATACAAAAGCCCCATTATATTCTTATAATACATTTTGAATACGCTTATTATGGAAGAAAGAGGAGAAAGCTCCAAAACAGATTCGCTACATTATGATATTGAAAAATCTGGAAGCATATAAATGAATTATTCAAATGAATACTCCCAATTAGAATATATTTGCATGAATAATTTCGAAACATTTGGAACGATGTACGAAATATTTTCTCGCAAGAATGAGAATCATGAATAAGAATCAATTAGCTCTAATGAAATCTGGATGGTGGAGGATACAAAAGTAGTTTCCTTGAACTTGTCGAACTTTTTCATGAATATCCATTCGATCAGCGGAAAAAAAATCTGATAAAATGTTACTAGAATATTTTTGACATTTCTAGAAACCAATGGAAACTTCCAATTCAAATCATTCATGTACGTTTTGGCCAATCAAAACATTATTACAATGGGATTATTCTACCTAGAAAATTGCCGCGGGAATAATTTGAGTTATTTTGTTTTTATTGTCTGACAATGTATATTTAAGATGTCCAAAAAGTCTGGTGAATGAACTGATTCGATATTGTTTAGATTTTCGAGGGAACACCACCTGTTACTTCAACAGAGCTTCTCTCTGTGGTAGTCTGTGGTAGATAGCGCCGTCCAAAAATGTTTTTTCATATTCTCGCTTAATGTCTGATCTTAATTTCTGACATCTGCAGCATCTCATATGAAATATGTTCAGTGTTTTGTCGGTATCTATGCGTTTTCTATTTCTTTGATGTGAAATCTTGCTTAGCTTAGTTCATTAGTGCGTGAGGAATTGTTTATTTCCAGGTAGTGTAGTGTGTAAGGATACTTTTTGTAGAATGGGCCACATTTGTAATTTGTGTGGACAGTATAAAGCCGCAGATTCGAATATTCACCTGTATTCAGTACCAAAAGCAAGTACAAATCTTGACGAATTGACTATCAATGATATTTTCATAGTTCATCATATTGAATGCATTTAATTTTATATTTTCTGCAATTTAATGACAATTTCATTCCCAATTTTCCGTCTGTAAAAATGTAGTTAACCTCGAATTAAAATGGTACAAAATACGAAAAACAACACGATAGTGCTTTCTTTGTGCAATGTTCGGGGGTTTCTAATTCTAGCTTTGCTATTGGTGAAGTTTGACATGTCTCTTTTCAACCAATAGCAAAGCTAGAATTAGAACCCGCGAACAGTTCGTCTCAAAAAGAAAGCACAGGAAATAAATATACCCTGTTACTGAATTGAAACTGAAACGGAATTGGCGCCATCTGACACGCTAGTACTCTATATTATCAAGTAGGCCAAGTGTCGCCAAGTCGATCCCAAACTTCTACAGGTATAAGTGTCATCAAATCGAATCAAAAGTGAGAAATGAATTAAAACCAGTTCAGTACATTGTATCATTGTGCAAGGAAATGTTTATGATCGTAACATCAAAAAATAATCGGGGGTAAATACATAAGAGATATTTTTTTTTTCGATAAATATATGTTCAATCGTATACAAGTTTTATTGTCATGGCAAACAGTCGAAAATCAAAGGAGTGGAAAAATCGCGACAACTTGCTCGAGCGATTTTTCTACTATCCTTGATTCGAGATTTTTTGCCAAATGACAATAAAATTTGAATACGACTTTAAATGTATTTATCTATAAAAAAAAATATCGAATGTATTTCAGGGATATCAATACACAACTATATTATGAAGACAATTTAGTTTGAAATAGAAAATCAATAAAAATCAAATATTTATGATCTCAGTAATATACATATTATGAACATTGAAAGTGTTATATTATGACCAGATTTCTTTCGGATATTATTGATGTTTTCCGTAATAGAATTTCCTTGTATAATGTTTATATCTCTTGTAGTTTGGATCCCAGAAGATTTAGGTCTCAGATTAAATTAGCATGATGTTCCTCGTCTAACTGTTAATAGAGGCCTAATGACTTGGCATTTGCATGTCCAGTCATTTTGATGAGCTGTTCTTTCGGGACCCCTGACTTAGCAGGAATCGATACAGCACTTGATCGATTTGAGTGATTTGTGATCTTGTTTGTAACAGTATCAAGCCCTATTCTTTCCGCAGATTGTTTGGTCCATTTTCCAATCTCATTTATCCCAATAGGCATATTTTTGTACCATCCACAATTGGTTTCATTCCAGTAAGGATTTACAGTCAAAAATAGACGGTCTGATGTAATTCTAGTAGTGCGTTTAGACATAAGTTTTTAAATAACCTCACCGGGCACACATGAAGAGTATTGTGAATAGGCACTAAACAGTTACTGTCTGATGATTTTTGAGCTCCATCCTGGCATGTTTTGGAAAAAATCGGGTTGTATTAAATTCCTCCAGTTGGGTTACCATTCGATTTATTTTCCTCTTTGAAAAATTGGAGTTTTCATCTTGCTGCTTCTCCCCCTCTCCAGGCTAGTTCGAGTGCCATTATATGATAAAGCTTTTTTTGAAGGCCTTCTGGGCAATCTTCGTTTCACAAATTCATTATTTCATATATTTCTTCCTTACGTAGAGCAGTTGAACTTTGCTTTCTCTTGTTATGAATAGACTGAAGCTGCTTTCGTTTCGCATTTTTTGCATCCCTTGCTTCTTAGAATTCAATATCTGCAAATGGATTAAATGATCGGCCGTACTGTTTATAGTATTTTTCTTGAAAAAGTTTTGCAGTAACATTCCACATAGTCTTCATAACGCTTCTTCATAATCTTTACCATCAGCTCTCTCCATATTAAAAGCCCAATCTTTCATGACTAATCCAAGCTTTCGAATTGAAGTAGTTTCTATGAGTTCATAATGTTTCTCTTTCAAAAATATTTCAAACTGTGTCCATATTGACTTTTGGTTATTAACTGTACTTCTCAGAATAACATTCTGAACAGTTTTTTCGATATTTTCTAAAAGATTCTTGACCAAATCTTGCCATTTTGAAACGACGTTGTATTGAAAAAACTCGAAATTAATCTGACAGTGACAGTTGTCAAAGTATAAAATTGTGAATATATAGTTATAGTTAATCAAAAGCAAGGTGCATATTTATCAGTTATTGGGAAAGCTAGGTTGCTTTTTATCATGAAAAATTACTGTTAATTGGTCGATTATGAGAAATTGAAGAAATCTCAATGGTTCTCAAAATAGGCGTGTATTAATCTATAGAATACCTCACGACAGTTCGATAAAGTAGAAAATAATTCTCCAGATTTATTGCTCAAACTTGTTGCCATTTGGCAATAGTCACTTGAGCCCGTTGGGCTCTCGGGTCTATTGCCTGGCAACAAGTTTTCGAAAATCTGTCGAATTACTTTCTCAATCTCTTGTGGAATTACAACTGAAAATTTCACCCTTCTATTTCCTAGCAAATCAAAAGCAACTGGCAAGGATCACAGCGGTAACAAAAAATTTCCACGAATGTTTACATAACCATGGCAAGCAACGAAAACATTTCCAGGGATTATCTAGACGTAAGTTTATCGATTAAGAACCGTGACAATAATGAGATGAGCTCACGAGTTATTCACATAAGCTGCGTTTTATTGGCCCTATTCCTGTTTTATATATTCCTAGCACCAATGGCGAGTGGAATGTTGAAAGAATTTTTGAATTTATGGAGTAAAATTTCCAGTTCTAGAATACAGGTGGCAGTGCACAAGAAACGAACCATAACCAACGGTAATACACGTAGGGAGAAAAGGTGTAAGTAGAGGAATTACGTACCCACTCGATCACCTTGAATTCAACAGAATCGAAATAAAATCAAGAGAAATTTGGTATCGTAAATATCAGAAAACAAGGCTCAGGGCAATCCAAATATCCTTTCGAAGATGATGATAGCTGAGATGATCTGGGTTGCATCGTGAATAACTGCTCTGTACAGCATCAGAAAAAGTGGAGGTTGTCTATCGCAGACCTTTTGATGTTTTTTTATAACTTTGGAAAGATGTTTGTAGTGTATTCAGACTATTTGAGACATAATTAATCTCTGACTTCAAACAAATAATCAAAGTTGAAAACTGTTTATTTATTGAACAAAATTAATACATCATAACAACATCTTTCTCCAACATAAGTATTCTGATAAATGTACAGAGTATTCATATTGAGAATAACCTAATATACATCACACCTCCACCATTGAGGTTTTTTGTTTTTTTTGATAAATTTAATCTATCAGGTGCTCTAATCTGTCCGCGGGGTCTTTCTCTAACATCATTATCCCCCTTGGAATTCTACCTTCAGGACTAGGGTTATTATTGATATTTTGGAAATTTGGATCATTTAGATTTGGATCATTATCTTCCCGAAAAACTGAGTGATCTTTGATTGATTCCGACTCATTATCAAAATATAATTTTTTTGGAATATCATACTGTATATCTTTGTTAAATCTTCCCACTTCCATTATTCGATTGTTATGTCTTCGCCACTCCGAATTTAGATCATCCAATGGCGAACAGATATAAGTTTCTCTTTTCAACCTCCTCAATATAATAGCTTTCGTCCAAGTTGATTTATTAATTTCCATAATTTTTAACATATATTATTTCCCCTTCTTCAACGCATACATCTCTACTTCTGGGATGGAAGTTGATTTATAGCTTTTTCCCTACCCGAACGAGTCAAAAAATTGAGGCGAGTTTTAACGTTATATTTGAACATTAATTCCGATGGTGTTTTACCGGTTACACAGTGCGGGGTGTTGCGATACGAAAATAAATATTGACTCATCATAGTAGATGAACTATTGTTTTCATTTTTTATATCAGCCAACAATTTAATAGAATTTTTAAATGATTTTACTCCATTCTCTTCTGCTCCATTTGTTGCATGGTGATATGGTGGTAATTTTATATGTAAAATACCATTATTCCTACAAAAGTTTTCAAATTCTGCTGAAACAAGAGATGGGTCGTTACCTGAATTTATCGTGTTTGGTAAACCAAATCTTGCAAAACAATCCCTTAATTTTTCACTTGTACTACTTGATTCAATCTTCGATCGTTCATAAATTCCTGGCCATTTTGAAAACGAATCAATTTTTATTAAGAAAGTTTTTTCTTCAGAAGGGCCTAAAAAATTCATATGAATTCTATCAAATACAGTTTGACTCTCGCTGCATTTGATCAAAGGTACTTTGTTAGGTGTTTTTGAATTGATACAAGAATTGCAATTTCTAACATATTTTTCAATTTCACTGTCTAAATTAGGCCACCAAAAATATTGTCGTTCTAAAGTTTTCATTTTTACCCTACCATTATGTGCTCCATGTATCTCATCCAATGAATGTTTTCTGAATTTACTCGGTATTAAAACCCTGTACCCCTACATCAACAAACCCTGATCTATACTGATTTCAGAAGCCCTTCGTGAATAAGGCATCAGTTGTCCATCCGTGACATTATTTGGCCAGCCATCCCTTTTATATAGATACACTTCACTCAAGATTGAATCAACTCTGTTTTTTTTTTCGTATGTGATCAGAGTCTATAGGAATTTGTTCTTCGATCAAAAGTTGAAATAATCCAATTCCGTTTAATTCGTATTGCTATTTCCTAATGGAAATCTTGATAACCCGTCTGCAACACTATTTTCTGTATCTTTTATGTAATCAAATATATAATCGAATTCACCCAGAAAAAAAGCCATCTTTCTGCTGTCATATGGGGTATACCTTTCGTTTCCCCAAAAAGGGCTAACAGAAGCCGATGGTCTGAACAACGCATAAATTTGTGTCCCATCAAATATTGATAGAATTTGCGAATCCCCCAATAAATTGCCAGGGCCCCTTTATGTATAACTGAATAATTCATTTCCGATGTGTTTAACACACGTGAAGCAAAACTCATGGGTTTTTCAATCCCCCCAGGAAAAACATGTAACAATTCCGATTCAATACCTACCTTTGAAGCACCACACACTCATTTGATTGGATTGGATTGGATATTTGTTCCGAACATATAACTGATTTTGCTTTTGAAAATGATTTCATACATTCCTTTGACCATTTAAATGTAATATTTCCCCGTAATAATTCATATAGTGGCTCTTATATTTCAGATAAATTTGAAACCAATTTTCCATAATATGTTACCATTCCTATAAATGATTTTACTTCTGTAACATTAGTAGGTTTTGGCACTTCTATTATTGCCTTGATTTTGTCAGGATCTTTATGTAAACCATTTTCATCTATAAAATGCCTTAAATATTTTATTTTGTCCACAAAAAAATATTTTTTTTTAATTTAATCGGTAACCAGCTTTATGAAGTATTTCAACAACATTTTCTGAATTTTCAATATGTTCCTGTTTATTTCTCCCTGTAACAATAATATTATCAAGAAAATTAATAACACTCCCAATAAAACCTTTTCAACAATTTCCTGGAAAATAGAACAAGTAATCAATTCAATTGATAGACTCCCCTATGTGTACTCCAACATAAAAGTTTTTTTTTCTCTGTGGTAACTTTTAATTGATTATATGCATTAGAAAAATCTAATTTTGTGAATTTCTCCCCTTCCTGTAGTGCAGCAAATAGTCCTTCTATTCGAAGAAGATGGTGTTTAACATCTTGAATATATGTATTAATTGTAATTTTGTAATTTGCACATAACCTCAGCTTGCCATTTTCTTCAACTATTGGTACCAATGGAGTCCCCCCACTCAGAATTTTCTATTAATGACCCCTTTTTTTTTCTAATTCATCTAACTCCTCACTCATTTGTTGTTTGGAAACAATTGGAACTGGCCTAGGTTTACAAAAAACTGGTTTCACATTGCTGTTCAATTTAAGTTAAACGTTTTCATATTTGTACAAACCCAATCCGTCTTTAAAAGATTTCAAGAGGTTAATATAGAAATTGAAAATATATTAATTAATTCCATTAACTTCCATGGGAGGTGCATTTATTTAATTTCCATTTGTCTATAATCTTTTGAGAAACTGCTGCTTTGCGAAATCGCTTTGTGACTGTTTGGGAAAACTTCAAAACATACACTGGCCAATAATTACTGGTGCCTTTTTCTTGTATCCACATTCCGAAGTCAGAGATTCCCGCAGTAACTCCTTGCACTTTCCATGCGATCGACTCTGGTTCGCTTGGACCAGTTCCACCATCTTTCCATTGCAGAAAGTCCCCAATGTTTGGATCGATTTCCTGGCCTTGCCTCATATGTGCGGTAGTCCAGTCATCCTCAGGTATCAGTCCCGTTTGTCCAATGCCAGCAACTCCTTTGCCATATCTTGTTCTCTGATTTAAATGGTCCAGGATGCGGTCTTCTAGACAAGCTATCTGCATCACTATTTGGTGATTATAGGTGATGTTCGATATTGAGATGGTACTTGTTCATGTTTCCTTCGATGGGCAGATTATCGATAGTTCTGACTCTGTTGACTTGGATGACCCTGGAAGCTCCACTTCCACTAGATGATCCAGTCCTCGTCGATGAGTAGGAGCGTTTGGGTGTCCTTCAAGGAGATATCGAACGTCGTTGCAACGTCACCCTGCAATCTTTCTGGAAATATCCGCTCCAACTACATCTGAAACAGTTACCTTTCGACGCTTCTGGTGATTCTGACATTATAGGTTCGTGGGAAACAGTCGTCTCTCTTGCTCAGCAAACTGCTGCATGTCACACAAACCTGCTCGGAGTATGTTACCCTTCCCAAATTTGTCGACAGCATGTGATTACGGCAGTTTTAAAGTTTATTCGTGACAGCACATTCTTCAGGTCCTGGTTTGTCTTCTAACGTTTCGTTTTCACGTCTGAATTGGCGAAACTAGGAATCAAATAACTAATAATAATTTTACCTTCGTATCTCTATATATTTTCAATCCTTGCCCACATATTCGCTATTTCCGTAATTATAATTGATTTATTTTTTATTCAGTCATTTCTCACAGAGCGCTTTTTGAAACGAATAATATAACCAGCGCAATTATCTTATTTTAGCTTTGAAAATATATACCCATACAAAATGTAATGTGATCGAATATAGAAAATACAATAATTTGTATGAAAACCATAGTGTTGAATTACAAATATTCAATACCGAATCAAAGGCAGAAATAATTCAAATAAAATGATAAAACAGAATGGAAATATAATTACAGGACCTCATAATGAATGGAGGATCGAATTGCATTGAACGTCAATCATAGTCCGCATGTAATAATACGAGAGTTTTTCTGGAAATGAAAAACACTCACGAGATAACTATGAAAAAATAATGTTATTGTTTATATACTCGTTAGCTCCTCTAGCTTCAGTATAATTGTCCTCGAAGAAAGCGGAAAACTCTTCTTTCAGCAACTTGTCGGTAAGTTGGCCACCGTAGAAATGGCGTGAGGAAATTCCATACCACGCATGGATTGAACTGACCCAAGTGGAGTTTGGTCCGAATTTTATGAAGCACACACACCAAAGATATGTCATTAATAACCGATACGCACCTGTACTATGCACAGATGTGAATCTAGAAATACAACTCACCCACTGTTTCCGTCCTTATACCTATCTAGACATGTCACCACTACGCTACATAACTCATTTGGTTGAAAGATAACCGACCATTTTCAATCATTCGTAGGTGAGGTTGATGGGATGATACATTTTTGGACTATGAGCTCCATACAGTTATAGTTTTTCCAATATCAATTGCAGAAGCATAAAAAAGTCTTGCGGCCAAATCCTGTGAGCTGCAGTGGCGGAGATAACTAATTTCATTTAGATATTTTGAGATTTCAAAAATACTTCATAAATTATGAAAAATTAAAAAAAAATTAAAGGCAACCTTTTATTTATACAAATACATTAAGAAAGAAAAATAATTTCTTTCATTGTTTGATGTAGGTTATTATTATATCCTAAAACGTATTTCGATCGGCACACACCAAGACCACAGACGCTACTGGTTTTTAATCTTTCAGAGCTATAAAAACACAAATATAACGCGTGATTCATGACCTCCCATCGTATAGACACACTCCCAAGCATTGTTGTCCGTTTTGATTGGCCCAGACGAATCGGTGACAGAAGTCACTCGAGTCCACGTTGACTATCGGCTCTTTTGATCTTCCCTTCGCCGACGGCGAATGTTTACGAGTAGTACACATTATTTTCCGTTCTGTTTCTTCGCATATACGCTCGTGTTAGCGAAGTGAGTTTTCATTTGCTCCCTATAGAAACAGCTTCTGCAATTGATATTGGATGGACTATATATTTCAGCTCACAGAAGTTCTGAATGTGTTTTTCTTCAGATGTTTCAGCAGTAATCGGATATCAGATTACTGATCTGGAATCTTTTTTTCGTTGCCTCGATTGAAAAATTAAATGTGGTACATATATAAAAATCCACAATGATAAATCCTAAATGCTCTCAAATTCATAAAAAATAGATCATTTTGAAATAATTTTCGTTGAGGAACGATAAATGTCAAAATTACTTGCTACAAATAGAAAAATCGTATAAAAAGTTGAACTTTCTCGAAATCCACGCGAATAAAACCGCCGGCATAAACTAGTTTTATTAAAGCGCATCAACATAAATGCTTGGAGATCCCATTAAAGAACTCGGATGAAGAGAAAGTGGTTCAATGTTATCAAACTGAACCGTTACAATATTGTTGAGATTATAATGCGAAGAAAAATTATCAAATGATGATAAATAAAATTTTATGAAAATTTAAATATAAATATTAACATTTACTGACAATGATGATGATTAATCGATCAATAATAGTCGGTAAGATAATGATGTGAACATTATCGGGTGAAATAAACTTTTTAACGGCAAACTCACAGTCTATAAGTATCATCGGTGATATCAGCGAGATGAAGCCAGCATCAGCAGTTCTATTTTAATCGGTTTCAACGAGTGCTATCACCGATCAATAATCATTGCACGAAATATATTAAGTGAGATTATTTTTTTCGTGTAATTTTTAACCAGTCAGAACGTTCAATTCAAGTTACCTTGTATAATTTCGATAATACCTGATTATACATAGAGTAGTTCCACCAATCGAAAATCTTACGATATTTTCATTTCCATAGTAACCACATCGACATCAATATACAACAATACACAAACATGGTCCGTCAAATTTTGACGTTTATCAATAATTGTTCAAAAATGAGTCGATTCGGAGATTTATCATCAAATGCAATAGACGAAAGTATACAAAATACTGAGACTTATAATACAGTGAAAACAAAAAAGTAAAGTAACAATTTCTTACGTTTCGTAGTGGAAGAAACTATGTACTAAATGAATCAATTTCCACTGAAATGATAGCATCCATTTTGAAAGACTGGGCTTTCAATTTGCGAAAAGGTATTGGAGAACATTATGAATAAAATGTGGTTAAAACGATGTGGAACGTAACGGCAAAACAAATACAAGAAAAATATATGAAGGAGTTTAATAGAGTAATTGATCCATTCTCTAGTCCCATATTTTCAGCCGCATGAAACGCAAGGAATTCAAAAAGGAGGGAACTTGAAATGTTACCGCACAAGAGAAAGGTTGGTGCATCAGCATTCAAATATACCGAGTACATAGCAATGATAGAAGCGTGGGATGGAAATACACCGGAAGGATTACAAATGAAAAATATCTTAATTGCTTCTGTAGAATTTGCGTGGAGATGAAATGAAGGACCGTTATGCTTGACTCATTATTTTCAAAAAGAAACTGGAAATGATGATACTCCAACTGGTAGGATACAATATAATCCTATTTTTACCAAAACCACACAGGGTGGAGCAAAACCGTGTGCTAATAATAAATGGCTTGTACCCAACCATAATGAAGTAAGTCATTGTCCAGTGAGACTTCCAGATAAACTAATGATAAGAAGAAGCGAAAACATCAATATTAAAACAGATAGGTTATTTCTGACAGTAAATCCTAACTGGAGGAAACAAATGATCCCTGGCTGGTACAAAAACATGCCAATTGGAGTGCATGAAATTAGTAAATGGACCGAAAAGTCTGCAGAATTGGCAAATTAAAATATGACAAACAACACATTTTCAAATTATTCTCACCAAGCCACTGCTGTTTCACAATTGGCAAAACAGGTATATCGGAACAAGAACTTATTGAAATAACAGGACATGGTAATAGCAATTATATCTAACCCTACCTACAGTCAGATGAACAGCATCACCAAAACATGATAAATAAGTAGAGATCCAATTTTAAAAACGCTACAGGTTCAAGTAATGATACCTTCGGTATTTCCAGCACTTCAATGAGCAGTTGCCACGTTTCCAGCGCAGAAAATAACTCAGTTAAAAAAACGTAGTATATAATAACTGTAATTTTCATTGTTCCAATTTGTATTTGAATTGATGAATTATTTATATTTACTCAGTTTACTCAAAAACTAATCGTATCAAATGCAATACGTACCTCAAAATAAATACGGTTATACATCCCAAACTTCCTGCATAATTACAAATCGTGTCAGTTTGACAGAATAATCCTCCCGCTTCGCGGTCGGATCATTCACTGACACTCTTTGTAATTATGCAACAAGTTATCGATGTACAACCCGATTATTTTGGAGTACTTATAGTATTACTACTGAGAATATAATGAACAGATGACATAAACTTCTTAAAGTCCAACTGACAGTCTACAATTTTCATTAGAAACAGTTGACAGTCAACCTGCGGTGATAAATCAAATATAATAGATTCGACAGTCTCTTCTACTCTGTTGTTTTATCATCTCAGCCAATCAGATTAATCAGAATTATACCATGTGACAGGTGAATTATATTGTGATAGAAATAACCATGTTATCAGTAAAACAAGTGACAACAACTGTAATTTCTTATGTTTATTCATTATATAACTGTTCTATTCAATAACGCTCCATCCATTCGAATCTCCTTTGGAAATTGGTTTTCGACTATCATGGATGTCTGTTATTCTGCTGGAACTAATAATATCGCATAATATAAGCTTGTCACCACCCATCATTTCAACATAATCCCATTACTTCATGGATGAAGCTTGAGATACAGCTGGTAGCATAATCGTGTTATGTTCATCTTGCAGATAATATTGATTGAATAACATACAGTGTTGCTGAGATTAAACGGGATTGCACGATCGTTCACACATACCAGTCGAATTTGTCCAAATCCTGAAAATTACAGTATGCCCTGATAAATACCACAAATCCTGCAGAGCGCTTTCCGATAATTGATATATTTGGAAATTATGATTTACATATGATGAATGGATCCACAAGATGAATCGGGATTTGATGGAAATTTCCACCATTTCAAAACAGTTGGGAGTGTATGAGACGCAGAGATTTACTCTGTTGATTTTCATCATATATCCAGTTCGAATGTAGAAAGAGCGCAGATGTATATTCATTCATATATTATCGCTTCAGACATGCTAGGATAATCGGATACAATGGAAGTATGAACCACAAAACGATTTCATTCAATATCCTTGTCGAGTTATAACAAAACATACAAAATAATGAAAATGTTTCAAAAATATCATTTATAAACATGTAGTATAACACCTCATATAGTTCTAGCTTTAATATACAGTGCGTGCGTAAAGTATGGAAACATGAAGATATCTTTGACACAATACAATACAATACAATACAATAACAAAATTTTGGTTATGTATATTAGATGGACCAGCGATTTCAAATTTAATATTTTCGACGTAGCCAAATGTACAGTGTCTGAGATATACGAACAATATCTTTATTTTTAAATGAGGCATCCCTTATATTTACCAAAGTTTTCGGTTGTCATTGATTTTAAGAAATTAGGAAAAACATTTTCATTTTGTAAACAGTATAAACAAACAATACTTACAGAAAAAAATTAAAGAAGATGTTCAATATGACCTCCTTGTCTTTGAAAACAGGAATCCATTCTGCATGAGAATTCATCGAATACTTTTCTAATCGTTTCCGGAGAAATTAGTGCTATCTCCTCTGTAATTCTGTCGTTTAGTCCTTGGATAGTTTGTGGCCTATTCACATAAACTTTGTTCTTTGAATAACACCACAATAAATAATTTAGAGGTGTCAAATCCGAAGATCTTGCTGGCCATTCGATAGCTCCTCTTCTTCCAATCCAACGATTTGGAAATGAAATGCCGAGAAACTCACGAACGCCTCGAAGATAATAAGGAGGCGCTCCATCTTGCTGAATCAAAATTGATCTATCCACGATATGAGGATTTATATCATCAGGAAAGAATCAGGCTAATTCTGGAATTCACTTTGATTCAAAAAATACCCAGTATTCTTCACCTGTCATGGTTCTATTCAAAAAAAAAATCCGATAATGGTATTATCAATAATTCCTGCCCACACATTGATCTTTTGTGGATACTGCGTACGTGCCTCCATCATCCAATGACCAGTGCCTGCAGTTTTGTTTATTGACCGTGCCATTGTCAATGTCAGTTTTTGCTTGCTCTGGAATAGCAGGGCGGCCACTTTTTGGGAGTTCTCGTACATGTCCACTTTCCACAGTACCACGTGCTATAGGAGGTCTGTCTTCATACTTGTTATTGAATATTTCACATACCTCTTCGTGTGTTCGTGTCCTACAAATAATGTCGCAAATAAAACGTACTAAAATTTCATAATATTATGGTATTACCTGTCACCACATCCTTTCAGTATTGAAATTTCAATTCTTCGACGCTCTGTTAAATGAACCATTGTATTTTGCTCTGATTGTTATTGCTGGTGAGACTATTTTCAAAAAACTATCACGACGTACCTACTGACAGTAAATCACGACGTACCTGCTGACGGTAAAACCTACTTGATTCAACGAAATGAAACCGATATTCATATCATGTTTATCAGTACAAGAACATCGAATACTTTTTTAAACTTTAACAAATATCAAGTGGCCCATTTTATTTTCCCTTTATGTTAATATCAACGGTTGCCATAAAAATATGTTTCCTTATTTCTTAAAATTATTGGTCAATATTGGCCAGTAACAATTTGTATGCTGCATCGGCAATGAGAAAGTGTAACAGAAAATTGTAAAATATACGGGTTGTCCCATTTAAAAATGAATATATTGTTCGTATATCTGTAAAACTGTACATTTGGTAATATAAAATTTAAAATCGCTGGTCCATCTAAAATGCATAACCAGAATATACGGTTCCAGAATGTGTTCAAGTTTAAAAAGGAAGACAAAACATTGGAGGACGGATGATTCATGAGTTTTGCATTTTTGAAGAATATTTTCTGTTTGGCATTTTTTGGAATAGTGATGTCAAAAAATTTATCTTATTGAACAGGAGTTTCAAACCAGAAGGACTAAAAATTCATAAAAATAAATCCCACAATGAATCCCTCGATTCCAATTTACCAACACCTCCAGAAAATATTTCTTCCATCCATAACATTTTGGCACCATTGAAAATATAACTATAGTCATCGAAAGTATACCCAAAGCTACGAGATCACTTTCTGTTACTGCCCTCGCCAAATGTATTGATGGAAGTGTGGAGATCAACTCCTCAGAAACATGGGAAAATCACTTGACTTTTGCGTATACAAATTTCAAGGCCCCAAGTACACAAAAAAATACAAATAATTTTTTTAATCTATTGACTATTGACTATCTGAGTGACATTAATGATCCTGATTTATTTTTGAAACCCAAAGCAAGAATTTCCTTTCCTGGGAGAAATTCAGCAAAACATGTAATCAGTATAGTATCTGATGGGGACCTAACTTCTGCTATCAGAATCTTGTGCTCAACAGATAGTGTGGCTAAATTTAGCGAAGAAACTCTCAAAAAACTACAAAGCAAACATGAAGACCTAGTGAATGCGATGTCTCTCTTGGGTCAATGTTACAAATGTTTTCTGGACTTCGTCTAGTCTTCCTGACGGTTCCACCGCTAATCACATTTACACTAATTTTAAAGATGGGGAATATCTTGAGTAATGAGCGTTATATCAATAATGAGAAAAAACCAACTCGAGAAAAACTAAATAAGCTATGTTCCTTCCAAAAGATCTTGTCTATCTTCACACTTCACCTCTTTCGTCTCATTTCCCCACTTCCAAAAGTGACTTTATCAGTCTAGGTGATACCTCACGCCCGAAATCAGGTCGAAAGAATTGAAGAATGCAAACGAAAAATTCTCATTTGAAATATACAATCCCTTAGCAAAATTAATTATAATTATAGTAACAAAAAAAATAACAAATGCGTCAAGACGCAATAGTCAGTATCTACAGATAAATGCTTGACACACTAAGCCTCTTTTCAATAAAAAAATCATTGAGGGTTTGTATCTTTCATTGAACCCAACCTAACTCAGAAACATTCGCGGGGGTGTCCATAACAACTCACCAAAGTTTTATCACGAACTGATGTGGGGTGAGTGCACCAATGGTTGACCAATTAAGAGCTTCTTTCAAAAAAATTACTTATAGATACTAAAATATCAATTTTCATTAAAACCAACAAAATATACAGGAAGAACAAAGGATCGGGATTCTTAATATCATGTACAATTTTGAAAATAACGGTAAAATGTAGTTAAGAGAATATATGAGTCAAAATAGTCATAAATCACCAGTGATTGACCAGCAAGAACTAGTACTTGACCACAATTTTACCCAGTGGTTGACCACTTGATAAAATCAAATCAAACAAGTTTCTAAGCAAAACTGTAGATTTATTGATATAAAAAACAAGTTTTGTATTTCAAACAGAATCTTATGAAAAAATTATAATTTTCGAACTCATACCTTTTCCAAAAATACTAGTTTTTTAAGGAGTTGACACTTCTTCACACGGGTTTGGACTACAATTTCCGTATCATTTTTATATACCTTCACTTCAGTCTCAATATTAAATTTTTGTTTTTCAGTTTCATTGTTATTTTCTTACGTTTCAGTATTACTTTATGCTGCCTCTTAGAACAGTTTCATTATCATTATTAGTTTCATTTTCCAATTCTATATCATTATGTTTTCCTTCATTGTGTTCTTCTTGGTATCATCATGTAATTCTTCTGCTGACTCATCGCCGCCCCATTCCTTCATTTCTGCATTTTCAATCGATTCTCGTCTTCTCTTGGAAATGAGTGAATCGAAATATAGAAACGTTAATTGGCTTGATTCGTTCTTTTCCGTGTTGATCACCTAAAGTTCACGAAGCATCGTGCAATTTTTTTTTTTAATCTACCGCATCGACTCCAAAATACATTTTTTCTAATAACAGTGGAAACGTGGCTTCATGCAATAAATATCAATCAGAAACAATTTTTTCCTATTCACTTTTCAAATTATTTATTAAAGGAGCATACCCCATACAGCCTCTTCGAGTGTCTAATATTGCTAACATCGCTCACATCCTGTTACAATCGTACCTTCGTACATTCGAAAAATCTCCTGTTACTTTCAATAATTTTTTCTGAGAAATGCAGTGGTTTTACTAAACCTGTATTTGAGAATGAAAGAACCTTATATAACGTGAAATATATGTACCAGTTGTTGAACATTACAAGAAACCAATAGTTGACCAATACAAAACTATGGTCAATTACTAGATCCGCTTTAAAATAACAATGTTTTTTTAACAAAAATAAATATTTTACTCATACCCAAAGCTATGACCCAAACAAAGACGTACAACCATCAATTCCTTTGAAACACCAGTAGTTGACAAAAGTGGTCAATTACTGGAGCTTCAACAAATATTTTGTTCTAGTAGTTGACCACATGAATTAAAATAGTAAAAACACACATTCCAATAATGAATACAATGGAAATACTTAACTATATTCATATACCAGTACTAGTTTATCAAGTATGTTTTTAATAACTATCAACAAGAACGGATGATTTAAGATTACTAAGAATTGTCTTCTTACCATGCTTATTGCCACATCACCTGTTTTCTACCAGTGGAAGACAAAAAGTGTGTAAACATGACAGTGACCAACTTATCGCGAAATTTATTTGAGTTAATTGTGACATCTACTGGATCAAAGTCCTATTCAATTTTCAAAAACATAGGCAACCAACAAAACAATACAGTATCCTTATTTCTGGGCATTAAGGAAAAAATGGTCAATCACTGGGTGCTGGTCAACTACCAGTGCCACAACTCTATGGCATGAGTACGCATAAAAATATAGGTAGATAACTGGGCCTTGGAAACAAATTGTAGAGACAATTGGTGAGAAACATCAAAATAGTTTGTTATAGTTATTCCCAATAAGTTTGATTTTCAACCGACGAAACCAAAAAGGAGGAGGTTCTCTATTCGACACGTTTTTTTTTCCATCATATTTTTTTATGTATGATCACGCATAACTTTTCACTGAGGCGTCCGATTCCGATGACTCTTTCCTCAGTGGATAGGGTGTACTTAGAATTTGGTCCCATTTGAATTTAAAAGATGAAATCCACCCCTAAGGGTAGCGAAATGAAGGATATTGATCACTCACCCTCTGAATTCTGATCCGTTAACCGATTCTATCAGGCATAACTTTGTACTGGGTTTTTCGATTTGGATGATTCTTTTTCAAATAGATAGGGTATTTTTTCAATAGATAGGGTATAGGGTATTGGATTTCGGAAGGAATTAGTCACCCGTACGGGTAGAAAAATAGGGGATAATTGATTTTTCACTAGTGAACATTGGCATAGACATACGTAGTTGACAATGACAGATCGCTACTGAAATTATTCTTGTTTCACATCCGTCAAAATCAGTATATTTTATGAGAGGATGGAATGATATACAAGTAATGAAATAAACTTACCAGAACAACGAAAATAATTTATATTACAACAAATAGTAAAAGTAGATAATCATATTATTCAACTGGTAATAGTTGAAGTGAGGTGGGTAAGTAAGTATTTTGTAATCAAAAAACAAGTAGGTAGTAATTGGTAGATTTTAGCCACAAAAAATTGAAATATGAAAACTTTTTAACAAAAAATTAAACCGACGAAATACGGAACTGAAAGGTAAAAAATGAAACTTTTTAACAAAAAATTAAAGCGACGAGAAAATCAACTGAAAAGCAAAAAATAAAATAAACCTTCTTAGTCTGAATGATAATTGAGCTCCTAAACTAATGTAAGTAACTGTTTATGAATCGGCGCCAAACAAACTAGCAATTGAATTAGGTGAAGCGTAAAATTATGGCTGCGTTTTGATGACTTCTTTCATAGATAATGATCTTCGATAATTGTTTGTTTGGCGCCGACTCAAAATCAGTTACTTACATTAGTTCAGGAGCTCAATTATCATTTAGACTAAGAAGTTTTATTTTATTTTTTGCTTTTCAGTTGATTTTTCGTCGGTTTAATTTTTTGTTAAAAAGTTTTGTATTCCCGTAATCGTGTGTGAAAAGTTTCCTTTCGTCATGTTTTGGTGTTCAGTTCAATTGTAAGTTTTCCATGATAAGCTATGGTTTATACACGGAAGCAACGAATTGACATGCTGCTTATCTATGGCGAATGCAGAAAAATGCCAGACAAGCGCAGACATTATATAACTGATTCCCAGATCATGACTTTCCTTCAGAAAAATTAGTTAGTTCAACCCTTGAAAATTTTAAATAATGCCAATGGATTTATAGTAAGCGAAGAAGTTGAAACAAATATTTTAGCTTATGTAGATTATGATCGAACTGCTTCCGTTCGAGAGTTGGGCAACCAGTGCAATACCTCTCGTGAGTGATACAACATTTTCAAAGAAGAACGGTTTCAAGTATTTTGAATATCAAATTCTCCATCACCCATACGAAAATGATTTTCAAAGGCTCCTAAATTATTGTAATTGGTTTTTGGAAAATTATAATGATATAGAGTATTCCATCATCAAAAACCATTCTCAGATGAATTTAGATTAACCAATCTCGGTATGTTCAACAGACAAAACACTCGCTATTGGGCTAGAGAAAATCAACGATTGGTAAGGGAAGGTGCTTTTGAAGAACGTTTTGGAGTGAATGTATGGTTGGGTGTACTAGGACCTAACGTCATCGGTCCAATTTTTTCAACAGACCTTCGAATGGTGAAATGTATTCGGAATTTCTCCAGAAAGAAATCGAATTTTTTTAGGGAAACTTGCATTTAGATGTAAATAATGGAATCATATTCCAACAAGATGGCGCTCCCGCCCATAATACAACTACCTTACTGAATAATTTGGGTAGAATTGGTGGTGGTCCACACCGGTGGCCAGCCAGATGGCCCAACTTAACTTCATTGGGTTTGTCAAAGAAAAAGTATGCAAATTATTCACCAACTTCAGAGATCCTATGAAGTCGAATAATACCAGCTATTAAAATGATTTCAACAACATTTGAAAAACTAACTTACTGAAAATATCAGATGTTGTGCCAGCAAGAAGGTGGTCAGCGGATAGAACATTTGATCGAGTTTCCCCCCACCTCTCAGTTTTTTCAGTGTAATAAAAATTAAAATAGGAAAATTGTTTGGAATTAAATCAATAAAACCCTGAATTCATGTACACTTAGTTATTCATTCAGGTGTAATGAAAAAGACAACTTTCAATGATTTCCCAATTGAAAATAAAAATAAGAGGCGTAGTGTGTCAAGCATTTATCTCTAGATACTCACTCATACTTCAATGTTAATTTAAAAAAAGTACCATTTTCTATTTGAAATTTTCGAGAAAAGGAATCCTGATTGGCGATGAATGAAAATTTTTGCATGTTTCGTTCATTTGCTATATTATCAGGTTGCTTGAAAGAAATTCCATCAATGATGTCACCGAACCGTCATATTGATTTAAGAAAAAATGTCCCCTGCGCCGCCATTTTAGAAACAAATGTCTACTTGTGATATACCATTGAGAAGGGAATTTTTGGCTCTATCGAATGGCGTGATATCTATAGGGTTCCATTTGAAATTCTCGATCTAGGTCTATTTTCAGTAAAACCGGAAGTTATATTCGATTGTTTTTAGATGAAAAATATGGGTTCTAAAGAACTACATCTTCGATCCAAATGCCAAAAGTCTAACTTAAAAAACAACTGGATGACGCTCTGGTCAATGATTTCATATTTGTATTTCGATGATAATTGAATTATTGTATTTGTTATGCTCGATGTAAATAAGTGTATTACTTTCTGTTTCTCACTCTAAATTATATTATCAATATATACCAAATTTAAAATCTAATATAACCAATTTATTGTTAGTTTAATCATAATATCTGCCACAAACGTCACTTCCACCGCGGGTAGAGATTACAGGCACTATTTTTCATCAGAGTCAGAACACATAGAAATATCAAGAAGTGTTCAATGAGATTTGAATCATATCCCAATTTTTCCACATGATTCGTTAACTTGATTAATGGGATGGCAATTTCAGGATCAATAAAAAAACAACCTACATTTCCGACTGCTAACGCCATCGGGTTTTTTCATTTGAATTTCATATTGTGATGCTTCTGTCCATCAGCTTGTGTGATCAACGTGTGTTGGTCTCATGACATATTACACGTTTCCATTCCACCCTTTAATCATGGAAATAAATAAAATATAATTGATGTTTTCAATAAGCAAGCTTTTATTCATCAAAATTGCAAGCTACTGTTATAATGAGCAAGTTATTTTGAAATAACACAATTAACGCGAGTAAACAACTTAGCATTGTTTTAGTAATACTCGAAACTTTCTGAAAAGACCTGGAAGGCGAAGTAAAAATCCGCTTGGGTGACTACTAGCTGACGCCCTCATTATTACTACTGTTTGCTTTATTTCCACAATCAGCGATTAATTTTTCAGAATTGTTAGTGATTACCTTCATCTCATCAATTTATATTTGATTAGATATCAGGATTTTCAGATGTACAAGGTTTGGCAAAGTTTGGTTAGATGTGTACATGTTTGAATATAATTTGCTTTGGAAAGTTGTAGAAAGCATTTTTTCATAAAATTAATACAGTTCTCCAAAGGAATAAAAAGAGAAATAAAATCTGGTTATAGCTCCCATAGGCGGTGCAAGGTCAGAAATAAATTAATATCAATTGGGTCTCTGTAAATTAGTGTAAGCATCATATGTTTGTTAGAGCTATGGAAAGCCAAAGTTAATTTCTCAATAAATGGAGAAAATATTGTTCATTTGCTCGAAATAGCATATAGATTAACCTAAATAATTATACAAGTATTCAATTAAAATATTCCTGGGGCATGAATTATTTCCAGAATTTTGTTCGAAATCCGATTTTTTCTTTTCGAAACCAATAAAAAAAAAATCTGAATTTTAGTTTAAGCTCGAAGGAGATTCGGTAAAAAAAAAATATACCAATCTGATATAGAAAATAGATGTAATGAGAAAAGAAGTGGATAAATTAATCCCTTCAAATACGAAATGATCGAAGACTACTATATGCAGGCAATTCTTGGAATTTTGCCAAAAAAATCAGACAAAATTCAAGCACGAACCTCTGTAACAGATTTGGCGCAATTCTGAAGGATTGGAGGTTCAATCTGAAGAGAAGGAACTCAGATGATTATGAAGAAGCTGCAGTGGAGGTTCAAGATTGTTCAAAAAGAAAACGAAATTCAGGAATATTAGAAAGCGATTTATCATCTATTATTGTTTTAGATTATGAGGAATGCAGTCGCTAATTAAGGGTGGCGACCAATATGGCTTGTAAAACTAATCCGATAGAGGAGCCACCATGCATTATAATGGATATTTATCCAAGTTTCCAACTGTGCAAATGAGTATTTATAGTCAAAACTAGTTTCTAATACGAGACAATAGCCGGAGAACTGGCCGGAGGACACTGTCAAAGATTATAGTTCTACTCTTTGCCACTGTTGCCGATAAAGCTACGTACTACATGTAATAGCTGATTTGAAGTATCAATTATCAATTGGTTTGGAAATTATTCCGAAATAACATTCTTTGAAAATAAAATCAAATGTTGTTAAGTGTATCCATTATTATGAGGTCCAACAAAGATAGAAAATATCAACCCAGAGATTCGTAATTATATTGGCGGTCTTGGCAACATGCCTAGTTGGGCTGATCTGTGAAGGTTAAATAAGGAAATCCTTGTTACAGATTTTACAACAGAATATATTCCAGCACCAGCGGCAGAAGAATCGTTATTGGATTTTGAATTTTGATATTCTCCTAGTGAATGTTCTGAAAATCTCGCATTATCAACCAGGCATATATTAGCTTGGATCCCAGGTTCATATGTATTTTGATGGTATCTTTTGTGTTAGTTTGTTTGAATAAGTCGTTGGAAATGAACCGATTTTTATGAAATCAATGCTCTAATTCACTGGTTGAATTCTCACAACACAATATTTTAGAGTTGTAAGTTGCAGGTCATAATTTTTGAGAAAAAATAAAATAAAATATTTTTTCAACAAAACTTTGTTCAATTTCACAAAAAAGCAGTTTCCAATAACTGTGGCATTTTTACGGTTCATTCTAAACGATTCGAATATTGGTTGAGAAAGAGACGAAATTTTGTGGAGAAAAAAAATTATTCCCACTTCAGAAATATTTTATATGGATTGTGTACTTGAGGAAATATCAGACTGAGGGATGGAAAATGTTATGTCCCTCCATGGATAGAAAATGGAAAGAAATAAATTAATTTTTTTTACGTCCCATATGTTGTTCGTCGAATTTTTCTTCGTAAAATCAGAAATCATTGATTTATTCTCAAATATCGCGTGTGATTTCCAGTAGTTATATCGCAAGTGATGGATATTTTGGTGGGTATACATTTTTGTGTCAATATTGTTGTAGAAATTCCCGCAATTTCTGCAACAATATTGGCGGAAAAATATAAAAGTATACCCTACCTAAAATATCTAACGAGTGGTGTATTGACTGCATACACGATTATTACTACGATTTATATATACAGTGCGCGTCAAAATTATGGAACAAATTCGATATTTCGCAAGCCATGTACTTTTGACAAAAATCCTGAAATAGGTCAATTTTTATTTTAAAATGCCGATTTTTCTATGTATATTCTAAAGAGGTTTTGTCAGTGGTTTTGACATGGTGACGTAATCAGTAATTTTTTTAAATTGGAAAAGATGTTTTGTGATACCCCATACTGCATTCAATGATAATAACTAATTAGATATTTTTTTACAGGGTGAACAAAAATTAATATTTTATTTCAATAAGAGAATAACTTTATATCCAACAAAATAGAACAGTTAAGTAAGATGTTCGAGATGGCACCCACCAGTCTCTTGACAATAAGCAAATCTACGGACACATTCCTCTTGCACATTGCGAATAACTTCCGGAGTTATTCTGTTAATTTCGATCCAAATTCGATTTTTCAACTCCTGTAGATTTTGCGGCCTATCTACATGGACCTTCGATTGCAAATAACCCCACAAGAAAAAATCCAGGGGCGTAAGATCTGGAGATCTTGGGGGCCACTCTATCGGTCCGCGTCTACCAATCCACCTCCTAGGAAAACAGTTATTCAAAAACTCGCGAACATCACGTGCATAGTGCGGGGGTGCACCATCTTGTTGCAACCAAATACCAAATATTGGTGAGTTAGGATTGTTGGCGTTTGGAAAAATATCGGCAAGGCTAGGTATGAGTTCATTTCTTGAAAATTTCAAATAACGCTCCCCTGTAAGATTTCCTTCGAAAAAATACGGGCCAATAATCCTGTCGTTTATTATCCCTGCCCAAACATTGACTTTCTGAGGGTATTGAGTATGCCCGTCCATCATCCAGTGAGGATTATCCCTACTCCGATATCTGCAATTCTGACGATTTACTGAACCATTTAGGCAAAACGTAGCCTCATCGGAAAACAGAATCTGTTATATAAAACGTGGATTGCGGTTACACAAATCCTGCATTATTTCACAGAACTCCATACGGCGATCGGGATCATCATCATTGAGTTGTTGATGTAGCTGTACTTTGTATGGATGGTACTTTTCTGCTTTCAGAATACGTAATACAGAACTTTGGGATATGTCAAGGTCTGCTGCAATTTGTCGTGAAGTATTGTGAGGATTATTCTCTACACCCAATAGAACATCAAGTTTCACGTTTTCTTCTATTTTAGGACGTCCAGCATTCGGAATATGTTTGACATGACCAGTTTTTCTAAATTTCTTCCAATCTCACTGACTGTTGAACGACTGATAGGTCTATTGGATACTTCGCATTGAACAAGTCGCATACCTCTTGCTGAGTTCTGGTTCTATCTCCGCATCCAATAAAAATCAAAATTTCTATTCGTTGGGTTTCACTTAAAGTAGCCAAAGTTTACTTTCAGAACCTTTTCACTTAGAATTTGTGAAGAATGTTTGTTGATATTTCAACTGACATTTATTTGACACTATTATGGCATTGATTTGTGATTGTCTTTTGTTTCCATTTTAGACTAGGAAATAGCTAACTATTAATATTTGGAAAGGATCCATTGGTGTAGTAGAGCACTGACCCACTAGTCTGCCAGGGCAGTCTGAGGGATTAGAGCCTTGGCTCAAAAAAGTAAAATTTTGCATTTTTCAACACGCTTCTATCATCTTTACTTGTAACTAAATAACTCACAATGTAATAAAATCTTGGAAGTAAATATTCACCCACTTCCAATCTTTCGAATCATCTGAAATTTGTCACACATATCAAGGACCGATGACAATACAAGAATTTCATAATCATAATGTAATAATAATAAAAATATATTTTTCCAAACGCCAACAATCCTAACTCACCAAATGAGAGTATTTGGTTGCAACAAGATGGTGCACCCCCGCACTATGCACGTGATGTTCGCGAGTTTTCGAATAACCGTTTTCCTAGGAGGTGGATTGGTAGACGCGGACCGATAGAGTGGCCCCTAAGATCTCCAGATTGTTTGAAAAAATTACCGATTACGTCACCATGTCAAAACCAGTGACATAACCTCTCTAGAATATACATAAAAAATCGGCATTTTAAAATAAAAATCGACCTATTTTAGGATTTTTGTCAAAAGTAAATGGCTTGCGAAATATCGAATTTGTTCCATAATTTTGACGCGCACTGTATAATATATATATATATATATATATATATATATATATATATATATATATATATATATATATATATATATATATATATATATATATATATATATATATATATATATATATATATATGTTTACATATATATATATATACAAAATTTGAAAACAGAAAAGTGTCAAATATGAATTCTAACAAACTTTGTTCATATAATATAAGATATAGAATAATAAATTGTAAATAAAATCCTTGGAATAGTTTGAAACAAGAAAAAGTGATATAGAAAGTGGGAAAAATCTTTAAATTCGTGAAAATAAACAAAAAGTGAGAGTTGTCCAGAGAAGGAATAACAAGCTGGGAGAGGATGGAGAGATATGTTAAAACGAAATCACGTACGAATTTTGAAGAAGAATAAATCAGAAAATACAAGGGAAAAGCAATCAAATCAATCATTAAATGTTATAAAACGCCGCCAGAGAGGAATGAAAATATGAACCATCAAGGAGAAACTACTCACCTGATGAATACATCAAAAATCCTGTCTGTGACGTTGCCAGTAATGAAGGGGATTTTCTACAGTGGAGCTGCACTTTCCCATATATGAAGAACACTTCCAAAAGTCAGGAAAACACTCATGAGGAAGAATAGCAGGTATTTTCAGAAAAGAACCATATAAAGTGAACATATTAGTGCCAGACACTTCTTTTGGTTATTTGGATCACTTGTGTCCATTTGAACATAAGTTGTCTTTTGTATGCTCATAGACTGAGCATTACCTTGAAACGTGTATCCACAAATTATTTTATCACACATGAGCAAGTTTTTTTACTACTTAATTTCACTGTTTGGATCAAATTAAGTTAGATATCGCAGCTTATGTCATTTTAAGGACTTATTTCAAGTATAACTATTTGACGATTTTCTGGATTCATGGTTTATCTATTGATCACCTAACCACAAATCTTTCCTCAAAACAGTACTTTTGACTTCAAGCAGAGCAAAAAATTGGCACTACTGAATCCTACCGTGAAAATGGAGATACGTCATACTCCATAGGCGTACCGACTGAGCTGGGATGAGGTAGAGAAGTTCAGGTAAAAGAATGTGAAAAAGGGTAAGAACAATGTAGCCGGATATTCATTACTGTTATGATAGGTATTTACTTGTCGAAATTAACAACTAAGGAAGAAAATCAATTCAACAAATCTATCATAACAAATATTTCATTATGATGACTAGTTATTAAATAATAATTATAAAAAAATTAAATGAATAAATAGCAATAACAATCATTATTATAATAAGTATTATTATTATCGCATCGTTATAATATATATAATTATATATATATATATATATATATATATATATATATATATATATTAATTATATATATATATATATATATATATATATATATATATATATATATATATATATATATATATATATATATATATATAAATATATATATATATATATACAGTGCTTCTCAAAAGTCCTCTTCCCCCCCACTTATTTTTGGAACGATTATACATAAACAAGTGGAATTTGGAAACTGAATATTAAAGGTTGTAAACTTTCCTACTAGTGATGATAGATGACGAATTCGTCAAAGATGACGTTACAAGGCCATTGTGACCAATAATTTTGAATGGAACCCTACGGCAAGCGACACCTCTTTTGAAAGGTATCAAAAAAACCTATTCAATGATACTAATTTTGTTTGTGTTTATGGCAGTTTTGATGGCTCATTAGTAAACAGTAAAATTTAAATTCCATTCAGTATGATATTAATTACAGATTTAAGAATCATCATCTACTCAAAGAAATTGCTCGAAGTGACCTCCATTTACTTCCTGACAGTGGAATATCCTATTTTTAAACTCTTCTCGTACTTTTGCAAATGTGTCTGTGGAAACAGCCTCACATTCTGCAACAATACGTTGTTTTAAAACGTCAATATTGTCAGATTCAGTGGTTCGAACCTTCGATTCGAGGTACCCCCACAGAAAAAAAAACAAATGTGTGAGGTCCGGTGATCGAGCTGGCCATTCCGTTGAACTTCGTCGTCCAATCCATCTACCACGATACTCCTCATCCAAATACCGTCTCACTGCACCGTGATAGTGTGGAGGAGCACCATCCTGTTGGAATGTTATTTCCAAATAGCCGAATTCATCTGGATTATCATCCAAAATTTCGAGGATTAACAGTTCTATTGCGTTTTGCAACAGCTCCAGATAAACCTTACCAGTTAAATTAGTATTTCAAAAAAGAGGCCCAACAATGTGGTTTCCCAGGATACCTGCCCAAACATTCACCTTCTGGGAAAATTGGGTATGTGTTTCACGAAACAGGTGGGGATTTGCGTCACTCCAATACCCTCACATTCTGTGTATTTACATTTCCATTTAGATAGAAAGTATTTTCGTCACTAAAACTAATTGTTTTGACATAGTCTGGCTGTTGGTTGATTTTAGTTTCTATATTTTCACAAAATTCTAGTCTTCGGTCTGGGTCTTCGTCTGAGAGTTGATGAACCATTTTCAATTTGTATGGATGAAATTTGTTTTTTTTTCAACACCCTGTATACTGTACTTCGACTGACTTCACAGGTGGATGCAACTTGAGTTGTTGAAGAAGTAGGATTAACTATTACTTGTGCCAGTATATCAATTTTTTTCTCATCAGAAATTTGTGGTCTGTCAGATCGTTTCGCATCATTAATACTACCCGTTGTTTCAAACTCACGAAGAAGCTCCCTTGAAAAGGCCTCGACGGGGCGATCGGGAAACCTCTCATTAAAAATGCGTTCTGCTGCATGAATTTGGTCCAGTTTCACCAAGAATTAGGATCGCTGCTACTTTATCACCTAAAGCACGTACCATTTCGCTTCCTGAGGCACTTAAACGTTCGGCTCACAACAGTTTAGCAAATCATTAAAATGTACAAAAATATTGAAATTACCAGAAGCTGCTAAAACAGTTAAACGTTCGATCAACAATACACAAATTATTAAATGTACAAAAACTTGGACAATTACAAAAACGTCGAATTAGGGACAAAAACGTCAGCGTATTTGACAACTATCCAGAGGCGGAGCTTGAATTTGGAATTTTAGTAATAACTGATTTAATCCATCACAGCTTTACGATTTTTGAAAGCTAGTTGCCAAAACTGCCATAAACACAAACAAAATTAGTATCATTGAATAGGTTTTTTCGATACCTTTTAAAAGAGGTGTCGCTTGCCGTAGGGTTCCATTTATAATTATTGGTCACAATGGCCTTGTGACGTCAACTTTGACGGTTTCGTCATCTATCATCACTGGTAGGTAGTTTACAACCTTTAATATTCAGTTTCCAAATTTCACTTGTTTATGTATAATCGTTCCAAAAATAAGAGGGGGGGAGGGAACTTTTGAGAATATATATATATATATATATATATATATATATATATTTCGTAGCTTTCAGAAGTTCGAGAATCATATTCATTGCAATTTTTTATTGACTATTTTCCTCATTATTTTTGAGCCAAATTAATAGCTGAAATTTCAAACAGAGGACCACGCATAACTTTCCACTGAGATGTGCGATTCCGATAATTATTTCTTCAGTGACTAGGGTGAGTTTTGAAGTTGGTCCCAAAAAGATGAAATCCACCCCCAAGGGTAGCAAAATGAAGGATATTGATCACTCACCCTCTGAATTCTGGTCCATTAACCAATTCTATCAGGCATAACTTTGTACTGGGTTCTTCGATTTGGATGATTCTTCCTCAATTAGATAGAGTATACCTCATAGTTGATCTTATTTGGATTTTGAATGGAATTATCCACCCGTACGGGGAGAAAAAATAGGGGATAATTGATTTTTCACTTGGGAACATTGGCACACATATGTAGTTGACAATGACAGATCGCTATTTTTGTTCTCCCACATCCGTCACAATCATTATATTCTATGGGAGGATGGAATGATATACAGAGTAATGAAATAAACTAACCAGAACAACAAAAGTAGTTTATATTAAAACAAATAGTAAAAGTAGATAATCATATCATTCAACTGGTAATAGTTGAAGTGAGGTGGGTAAGTAAGTATTTTGAAAGTAATCAAAAAACAAGTAGGTATTAGTAGTTATTAGTAGATTTCAGCCACAAAAAAATTAAAAATAAACCTTCTTAGTCTCAATAACTAAGCTCCTAAACTAATGTAAGTAACTAATTTTGAGTCGGCGCAAAACGAACAATCAACGAAGATCATTAAATTACTTCAAAAAAATCATCAGAATGTCACCGTGCAACTCGATGCCATCATTTCACGCCTTACCTAATTCATTTGCTTGTTTGTCTGGCGCCGACTCAAAATTAGTTAATTACATTAGTTTAGGAGCTTAGTTATTGAGACTAAGACGGTTTATTTTATTTTTAACTTTTCAGTTCCGTATTTCGTCGGCTTAATTTTTTGAATTTTTTTTTTTGTTGACTAGAGGATTCAACATCTAGGACTTTCTAGTTTGCCGACTTGTTTGAGATTGGTTCAACTGAATTATCCTTCGGTTCGATTTTTTTTAGCCAATATGCAGAATTTTACATTTTACCCATTGAGTTCGAACTGCGGAGAAGATATTGCTATAGAAAATCATGCCACGTATCCGGGATAATTATATCAGTTTTGTAACCACATCTGATCCTTCTTTGTAGTGCTGACCCACTAAATACCCAATCGCCTCCCAATAACGAACCGAATCATAGCTACGAAACTGATTCGTCGCACACAGGAATCATTTTGATGAGTTTAAATTGTGGTGACACAGATCCACGGAAATACGCCCTCTAGACAATTCATGCCGTTCTAATCCCCATGATTGATAGATCCTTTGTATTATGGCTGCTGGAACAGAGGAACTCAGTTAATAGTCGATGTTACCCGGCATTTTATCTAAAAAGATTAACGAGGCCGAATAATAGAGGAATGTGTAATCTGGTAGACATACCGAGTGACGTTCTATACAGGACCAATAAGTAGTTATTCCAATAAAACGAAGTTACTATTTCATCATGTGAAATCACAGCACATCATAGATTTTTTCGACTAAGTTGACCATAACGATATCTTGCTGCTATAGTTTTGGCGTTCTACAACAGACCAGTATACTCGTCGCGCATGGCTCTCCATTCCCAAGTAACAGAGCAACGGGACGACGCACACAGGTGAAAATGAAGAAATAGCTGGCCAAAATTATATAAAGACGAAATATTATTTTTGGTTTACACGTAGAATAAAACTCATCGATTAATTAATTGCATGAAAGGGTGGTTGGTTGGTTGGTTGGTTGGTTGGTTGGTTGGTTGGTTGAAAGCTGACGAGCCAGAGACAGGGTTGGCATCCCAATATTGTTGGTGTCTTCTTTTTATCCACTCGTCGATCAGGGTCCTGCAACGGTTTTTGCTGATCCCATGTGCAGGTTCTGGCCCTGTGAATAGCGTTTCAGATGCTTGTCTAGCTAGCTGGTCCGCTTTGACGTTGCCTTCAATGTCTCTATGACCTGGCACCCACATCAAGGTGACCTTGTTGTGTTTTGCCAGCTCGATGAGGTTCTGGAGGCAGTCCCAGACCAGTTTGGACTTTATCTGTATGGAGTTGAGTGCTTTGGTGGCACTTTTACAGTCAGATAGAATGTAGATGTGTTTTTTCCTATAAACACTTTCTAGATTCTTCTGAATGCATACCATGATAGCATGTGTTTCAGCTTGGAATATCGTGGAGCATTTGCCAAGTGGTATTATGTAATCCCTTCTTGGCCTTACCCCATGTATTCCTGCTCCCGTTCCTTCAACTGTCTTTGAACCGTCTGTATACCAGACTATGTCCGCAGTTGATTGTGATTCTATACTCGGGGCCCATCCAGATCCATCAATTCGTGTTTCGAATCGTTTTTTGAATGAGTATAGGGGTTGCATGTAGTCTGAAATCATTCCGAATTCTTCGATGTTGATTACATGAGTGATTCTGGTATGTCCAGTTGTTCGGATTCTCCAGTTTTTTGTTTGTTTCAGTCTGTATGCACTCATCCTGGCCTCTCCAATGACATGTAAGTCAAGGGGTTCGAGGTTTAGGATGATTTCCATTGCAGCTATTGGAGTGCTATTCATTGCACCCCTGATACAGAGACAGGCAAGCTTCTGGATTTTCCCAAGGTTGGTTTTTGCCTGTCTTTGATTTGTTTCTGGCCACCATAAGAGTGGCCATAAGTTATTCTTGGTCTTATTACCGCTGTGTAAAGCCAGTGCATGGCTTTCGGTTTAAGCCCCCAGGTTTTTCCAAAAGCTCTTCTGTACATCATGAAGGTTATCTTGCTTTCATTGGTTACATGTTGAAGATGTGGGTTCCAGGTTAGTTTCTTGTCAAGAATCAGCCCTAGATATTACACCTGCTCTACTACTTGTAATGTTCCACCGAATAGTCTGGGAGGTATGAGATCTCCCATGTTTCTTCTCCGGGTGGAAGGAATTAGTGTTGTTTTGTTCGGATTTGCCCTTAGGCTCTCTCTGCATGAAAGGTACTGAATGATCACATATTGCCACGATTATAGTATTAACACGCTTTTCACAAGCTTTTATTTGACTTGCTCCGTTCGCATGTCCTGTCTCTCCGGTTCAAAATTTGTAAGTGCATTTTGACACATTTCTAATCGTCCGATTGACTTGAAATTTGGCAGGTGCTCATAACTTTGGTGACAATGTCCTACGAAAAAAATTGGGGAAAAAAATAAAATGGCGGCTCCAAGATGGTGCGTGGACCAATTCTGTGATTATTTTCCGATTCTATTCAAAATTGGTATGTAGGGGTTTTTGGGGACAGAGATTTTGTTTTTTTTTATCAAAATCCATAAATTCAAGATGGCGGCTCCAAGATGGTGAAGGAGTTTTGGATTGAGGCCCGATTCTATCGAAAATAAGTATACATATATGGGTTTCTGGGGTCGGAGATTATGAATTTTTTGTCAAAACTCATAAATTCAAGATGGCCGCTCCAAGAGGGACGACGAATTTTTACATTCATGATCCTATTCAATTCAAAAATGAGTATTTGGTTCTAAAAGTCGGAAATTCGAAATGGATTCGCCAAAATGGCGGATGAACTTCGTTATTAATAATCAGAATCAATTCAAAATTGACTTGTATGGATTCTCGGGGACGCAAATTATGACTTCATCATCAAAATATAAAAATTCAAAATGGTGGCGGATCCAATATGATTATTCTAACCTCTGACACAAAATGAAGATACCTATATCAATTCATAAAAATAAAAAGCATGTTTTTTCATTCAAATTCATTTTTGTACTCAAATGTAAATGAGTGAGAACCTAGTGAGAGTACTCATACATTATATTACATACTGAGCTGCAGTTTCTTTCGAAAGCATTATAACGTCTTCTGGATATGTCCTCAATTTTTTCTGTGGCAATTTCCGCATACTAGTGATGTAAAGATCAGACGATACCAATAGTTGATGGAATGAATCTTCCATGATTTGTTCCCGAAAAAAATTTCTGGTATACCCTTGGCGGTATGTTTTCATTGCTTTATTTCTGCTCTCTTGAGCATCTTCTGATAGAAGGCCTATAGGTGCTATCGCAGCTCTTATTATTATATCACCATGTATCATACTCGGTGAATTGTGGTTGGAACATTATACCATGGGTAATATTTCAGGTATATCACAAACGTTTTTAAAGCGTAAATCTTGAATTTATCCTCATTTATTGCAAAATCACTTGAAATTTTCAACAAAATAATCCATGATCTATATATTAGAGTTTTGTTTAGTCCGGTTATATCTGCAGAAATTTCGTAGTTTCCAAAAAAACGTCTCGCTGAATTGCCATCGTTTATCCACTGATATGTCCAATTTAGTTTCGAATTCATCTTGTATTATTTTTTTTTCTGATTGTACTATTTCTTTACAGTGGTTCAGTTTGTTAAAATCTTTGGCTGTAACTCCACATAAATTACATTTTTGCATAGAGGTAGTATTTGTAATTGCATTTATTGCTTTCCCGTCTATCGTCGTCATTACTAAATGGTGGTTCATCCGTATTTTTCTATCACTTATTGAAATGTCTGTACGGGGCAGGTTTTTCATTTGTTCTGCAATGTATTCTGCTTTTTTCTGCAATATTTCTGTAGTTTCATGAATAAACTGTATGGGACTGCAGTATCGAGGAGATGAAGGTCGGTTATTTTGCCAAATCAATTCATGCTTGCCATGTATTTCTCCGGATATTATTCGAACTGGCACCAAAGATGATACGAAAATGCTAGCATCAGATGTGCAAGAATTTTCAAATTATTGTTTGTATTCGGCTTGACCAGATGTATCATCGCAACCCCATTTACTTATGAGCCAAATATCTTCCAATTTACTCTTTGTCAAACCAGAAAATACATTACTCAGCGCTAACCCAAACCTCTTAATCGTATGATCAAGTAAACTCTGGAGTTGTATCTCTGCCGAACTTTCTGTTATCAGGATATTATTAGGGTAGCATCTTTTTTTCGCCCTTATGACACATTCATAATTGGGATACAAATTACAGCTCTCCTCGAGGGGGTTACTCCTGATTATATTATATTGAAACTTGGTGAGTTTCGCCTCAGTCAATAGAGAAAGAGCTTTGTCTTCTGTGAGCCTATTATTTCTGACCTCACCAACTTTTATGTAAGAAGTTGCACATTCTGGGCCAATATTTGTTATATCATCTGAAATTTTAGCAGCAGCAACGTTGCCGTCTGCTCTGAGTTTCATTTTTGCAGCGTATGTTAGCTCCTTAGTTTCCAAATTCTTTCTTAGTTCTTGTGTTCTTCGACGTTTCGACCTATCACTTGATTCTTTGAAATTCTTTTGTTTCCTTCCTGCAGAATAATCGGTCATTTGACAATGTTTTTGAACAGAAAAGTAGATTGAAGTGTCAAGCCAATTACTTATAGTGCCTGAAAATATTTTTCGTAATCTTCTGGCTCGGCAAAAGAGTGGTGAAAAAATGCAATAGGATTTTTTTTCCTCCATTCACCACTAGAAAAAAACGAAATTAAAAAAAAAAAAATTATGTGTTCGACTTGACGAACTATTTGACAGACACTGCATAATTTACATTATTCAATATTTTCACAAAATGAAACATTCTTCACGTCATGTGATGCAATAATGAATATTCATGTGGACTCAGATTCAAGATGTTCAAAAGAGACAGAACTGGAAGCAGATTATTTTAAGATATTGGACAATTTCTGATGGCACACCCTGTACAATTACATAGACTAAATATAACGGAGTCCCAAATTTGATTACCAGTATACTACGCTGACCTATCTTGTCATGAAAATATACAATGTACCTACTTTAATAAATAGATCAATTGAGGTCGCGAATCTCAGCTCTATTTCAGATGGACTTTAGATACTCAGAAAGAAGGAACCTGATTGGATTTTTTTAATGAACCCAGGGAAATTAAATTTGTTTAGAATTATTTTTGTTGTGAATTTTGTAATAAGCCACGGAATTTATAAAATATCAAAGATATTGATTTTTGTCCCACCCCCACAGTTTAAATCTCGTGATGGGGAAACTTTAAGACAATCGATAGTCCAACAATGTGTTCTCACAATCAAATTGAAAAAATAAACAGAATTTCTTCACAAATTATGGGGATTTTTTTCAAGTTAGCGCTTGGCGCGTATACGCTTATCACGAGTCAAATAGATCTAACCGATTTTTTTCTGAAAAGCGCAGGAAGGCGCAGCTGAATTTGATGCCAATTGAAAGCTTTTGAAATGAGCTTTCATATGATACCAAATATGCCGTTTGATCTTGGTTGATATGGTACTTTCATTCCAAAGATAGTAGATGGAATATATTTTTTGTGATACTAACTTTGAAATCGTGTTATATTTGACTTGATAGATTAAAAGAAATTTTTTTATGCAAATAAACATGTTTTTCACCTTCTTGAACGGAATCCATTATGAATGAAACTCTTTTAACCCTGCAGCAAATTTTACACACACAACAAATAGTTCTCGAAAGACTCTATATGACGATCTGTCAAGAAAACGACTCTGTTTGAAAACAAACAGGTTACTAGATAAAGTGCTCAAAGTCAAATTTTGCTCACCAAGAGATGGTTTTACTCGCCCTATCAATAGTACAACAACTTATTGTTCAATTGAGATATCTTCAGAAAAAATTATTTTGGCCAGCTTCTTGGTCATTCTCACCTGTGTGCGACGGCTGCAACGAGCCATTTCGGGAGACGACCAGCCAGCAGCCAACCAGTCGGAGCCGACCCGAGTTCACCGAAGTCACCAGCCAGTCGTCATAGAAACCATCACGGGGGACCAACAGCGAAGCAGCAGCCCAAGAATACCGAGGGTGGGAGAGAGACGAGAGGTGATCGAGAGGAGCCTGCACAACGAACCGCCGCCTCCCGAAATCCGAGGAATCCTCAGGGCAGTTGCCATGCAAGCAAGCAACCAATCAAAGTCAAGTGAAGTTTGCCCTTTTGACTTGCAGAGTCAAATTTATTATATCTAACTTTGGAACGTCATTTCTCCATCAAAGCTGACCAGAGCAAGTGGAATCCCCCCGTCAAACAGAAAGTGGCGCCTGAAAAAAACAAAAAACGTAATTGAGCGTCAAAATTGATTATAGTGACTATTTTCTACATACTATTTCAACCAATGATCTGTCAGCATTTTTCAAATTTTGACCAATACTGTCAAAATGACAGCGGCAAAATTTGCAAAGAGTTCCTTGTTTTTTTTCGCCATATCTCTTATAAACATACTTCCGTAATTGATTTTCGTGGTTAAGACATTAAATTTTTAAAAAAATGATCGTTTTGGTACAAGTTCATTTCAACCATCGGCAACTAATCCTAGTCATTCTGTTATCAACAAGAATTGTACTTTTCGTTGTACAAATTTCTATTCTTATCCTGATATGTAATTGAAAGTAATAAAAAACATTATTTTTGTGTCAGATTAGCTTATTTGGGAAATAGTCTGATCAAATATATCTCGGTCTCTTATTTTTCAGGGAAAAATTGATCTAAAGATTGTTGCTTATAAGTAAATTCCCTCGACAAATTGAATGACAAAATATCTCGCCTTCGGCTCGAGATTTTGATCATGCAATTTGCCTCGGGTTATTACTCAAGCAACAATCTTTTGATAACAATTTGTTCCGGCAAAATAATATTCCCTTGATATATTGTAACTGACAATATTTCTTATAAACATACTTCCGTAATTGATTTTCGTGGTTAAGACAGAAGAACTCTGGACATATGTTTGTCATCTGACGTTAAATTTTTGGGAGTGTCAAAATGTGTCGTTCTGGTACAAGTTCATTTGAACAAATTTAGAATAATATTTATAATATAACACCCAAAAATACAGTTACTTAAAAAAACGACTATAAAGAAAGTTGAATAAAAAGTATATGGAATACAACAGCAAAGGTGTTGCAGGAATATTATTTTGAAAACTTCAGGATCATGTTCAATCCTTGCCCGACAAGAGAAAAGAGAGTTCTAATGCGTTAACGAAAAATAAAGTGTATGGGATGGCAGTTGCATGGGATGAAGATAATCCTGGAACAAGGTGATACTAGCCGGTGATTTTAACGCGAGGCATAATGAGTGGAACGGTAGTCCGACCAAGGCAAGCGCCAATAATGATAATAATTCATTGAATCCTTTGATATCAATACATGATAAAGGATACGTCAAGAACACAAAAAGGTAGACAAATAATCGAAATACCAAAATACAGAATATTAATGTCACATATACACAGATAGAACTAACATTTTATCTCGAATTTAAAACAAATCAAATGATTAATATGGATGTCATATATATACAGACAAAACTAACATTTTATCTCGAGTTTAAAAATTCAGAAATGCTGTAGAAACAGTTTTCTTGTAGATATTTCTTCAATTTTGATTTGAACATATTTTTGTTTTGAATTTTCCTTAGATCAGTTGGGAGATTGTTGAAAAATGTAATTTCTGTATATGACGGACTGTTCTTGAAAAATGATGTGTTATGAGTTTCTAGTGGGATAGTTATGATGTTGGGAAACAGTGTCGTACATATGTTTCTGTTTCAGAAATAACATTTTACATTTAAAAATATATACATGGATATGTTAAGATATTGAATCTGTTGAAATATTTTCTACAGGAATCTCTGATCTATAAATTGAAGATGAGTCTGATGACTCTTTTCTGTAGAATAAATATTCTGTTGGAGTTGCTGGAGCTGCCCCAGATATTGATATTACAGGAGATGTGGAAGTAGATCATGGCATAATGAATATTGATCAGTTCAGTTATATCAAAAATATTTTTCAGTTGTAGAATGGCATAATAACCACTATTTACCTTTTCACAAACAGCATTTTTATTTGCTTCCCATCTCATATCAATATCTACGAAAGTTCCGAGAAATTTAGTATTTTCAGAGAGATCAATAACATCATCCATCACTCTTACTTGAAAATTTGTTACAATTTTTGATCTGCGATAGAACTGCATACACACCGCTCTGTCTGAGTTCACAATTAGATAATTTTCTTCACACCAGGTTGTGAATTCCTTTGACAATATATAAAATTTACCTTGGAGTTCCTCGGGACTGTCAGCATCAGCAGCCAAAACTGAATCATCGGCATAGAGAATTATACATTGTGTGTTATATGAAGTGGTTAATCGTTTATGAATAATACAAAAATCAGTGGACCTAACATGGAACCCTGAGGAACTCCCAGGTCCATAGAATAGAAATCAGACCTATGCTCTTCAATTTTGACAGATATTTTTCTGAGCCGCATGTATGAGACTAACCACGACAGAAAGTTACCACGAAATCCCAAAGAGAAGAGTTTGCTTTCAATAATGTTTGGGTCAATGGTATCGAATGCTTTTGATGGATCGAAAAAGAGTGCTCCAACATATTTTCCTTTATCTAGAGAATCGTAAATATATTCAAAAAAGTTGTAAGAAGCACTTTCAATCGACTTTTCTGGTCAAAAACCGTGTTGGTACTTTGATAGAATTTCAAATCTGGTTAAGAATGCTCACATTTTGTTATAGACACATCTTTCAATGATGGGTCAACGCTGCTGAAGTACTCTTTAGACAATGAAGTGATTATCAAGAGTAGCAATGAGCCCACTCACTGTCCTTTTAACGGTATGTCGCCGACAGTTATAGATCTGGTTGTCCATAAAAATGTAACGGACTCAAGTGAATTGGAAGTAGTGGCCGAACTAACATCGGATCACGAGCCAGTATTTTCTGAGCTAAATCAAGTTAAATATGATAACGTCGAAAAAACGAGATATGACTACACCGGTACGAACTGGAAGGAGTATCGTAAGATCATAAATAAAATAACATTTATCAAATCTCAGATACCCGAAGACGAAATCAATTACAAAAAAATATTCATAAAGATCATCCAGTTAGCTAGGAACAAGACAACCAGAGAAATAACTGTGGGGGGTGACAAGTTTGCGATTCCACCAAACATTAAGCACCTTAATAAACTGAAAAACAACGAGCGTAAAAGATGGCAAAGAACAAGAAATCCTGAACACAAAGATAATTTCATGAGATTAGGTATAGAAATTAGAGATCTTATTAACGCGAGAACCAACGAGAAGTGGAATCGCAGACTTGATAACTTCGATGTCCGGGACCATTTACTGTGGGATATGGCAAAAAGGTTCCAAGGGGAAAGGGATCCTGTCCCAGCCATAGTGACTGGGCCCGGGCGCTCGGTGGCAGAACCGGTTGAGAAAGCTAAGTTGTTCGGAGAGTACTCCAGAGAGCTATGAAGAGGTTCTGGGGCTCATCAGAAAATTGCCAAAAAATAAAGCACCAGGGCAATATAGGTTGGATGCCGTTCTGATCAAGAATCTCTCGAATAAATCACTGGTCCAGCTGATTTACATAATAAACGCAGTCCTCAAGTGGCAGCATTATCCGGACTGCCTTAAGAAAGCAGGGGTCACTCTACGACCTCCCAAATAGCCCGGGTGGTCCACGGGGTGGAAGAGCCCTTCCACAGGGACCACAACACAGTTATGTTCCATTTGGATACACAAAAAGCGTTTGATACGATCTGGACAGACGAATTGATCATCAAAATGTCAGACATGCCTTTCTACCTCATTAAAGTACTAGAGTCATACCTGTCAAGGCGGACTTTTAGTGTAAACTTAAACGGTACTAGTTTGCCGGAACATACAGTCGGAGTGGGGGTCCCACAGGGGTCTTCGCTGTCACCGATTTTGTATTCCCTGTATACCAGTGACTTCCCGACCTTCGTTAGGATGAATACGGCTATGTTCGCGGATGATACCGCGATCTATGCCCATTCGTTCTATAGTGAAGTGGCTGCCAAACAGCTCCAGATTCATTTGGGGAAAAACAAAATTAAACTAAATCCCAATAAAACGAAGGTCGTTAACTTCACAGGCAAACGAACTAACGTGAGGATCCTTGGGAAGATGAAGATTGAAAATAGTCAAGTGGTAGAGAAGCCCTGTGTGAGATACCTGGGGGTGCAACTGGACAGGCGGATGTATCTCCACGGACATATATCGTTGGCGTTACAGAGGGGAGCGCACATATCCCCTCATTGCACGTAACTCGAACCTGTCACAAGAGAATAAACTCAGAATTTTCAAACAAGTCATCAGACCGGCAATGACATACACCAGTCTAGTTTTTTGCAGTCTTCCAAAATGTCAGCTAATGAGACTGGAAAGGCTGCACAACAAAGCACTGCGTATAGCTACTAATAGCAATAGGTTCATCAGACTTGATGAACTGCGCGAACTAGCTAAAGTCGAAAAAATCGCGGATTTTATAAACAAGATAGCCGACAAATTTTATTGATACCATATACCTAAAAGTCCGCTTACGGCAGGTATCACTGGTATTAGAGCTGATCGCCCCAGGAAACAAGGGGTCATATACCAAAATTTCTCTCATGAATTGGAGTAATAAGTAACATGTAATATGTAGTTTCAGGAAATCTTAATCGTAAGAGAATAGTTATAGGAAAAACCCCAGGTAATGGAATATACAAACAAAATGTACCATTTTTTGAGGCTGGTTTTTTAACATTGCTTTTTCCAGTATATGAAACACCATAACAACAAAGATATTGATGATAACATCATTTTAATTCTCGGAGCCAGGTCAAACCTAAGAAGACGCATACACATAAGTAGGAGGCGTCTTAAAATTTTAATTGTTAGAAAAACATAAGACTAGTATGTAAACTCAATGGCTGCCTGTCAACACCAGCAGGGGGAGGGCAAGCTGGCAGCTAAACCTCCCCACTCCTTGGCCAAAAACTCCTTTCCCCCTTCGCCACACACAGAAAGAGGAAGAAGAAAGAAGTTACCCAAATGTATATTGTATATAGTAGTTCTTAGTTTGATATGATATGTATATTATAGTTCCTGTTTGCATAACCCACCATTTACTGAGTGGCTAAGACCCTGAAACCAGTATACATATGGTCAATCCGAATTGGATTGGTTTATATGTCTCTGCATTCACAAAGTAACCTCGTATTGAGAGTCTTTGAACGATTTTACACCAGATGTAATCCAACGTTCGTTGAGGCATTGTCAAAAAAGAAGTTGGTTGATTTTTTATAGATATTTGACCTTCTTCACTCACCTATAGTTGGTTAGGTTAAGGCATTTTACAGCACTCTAACTCATAATCATATAATGTACATAGTTGATTATGTGGAATAACGCTTCCCATGTTTCTGTTGTGCATTTGTGAAACTTGGCCTATTTTTTGTTTGAACCAATAATAAAATGAAAGTAGGTACGAGAAAACAACCCGCTCTATGAACACAACAGTGTAAAAGGAAAACTATTCCACCAATGCGTTTTTTTTCCAGTTTTAAAATTCATGTTTATGCTCATTGCCAGAGAGTTAACATAATTATTCTTAAGTGAATTTCCCTGAGAATTCACAAACGACTTTGGATCAGATCTATACTAACTTCAGTATTGAAAAAAAATGTAAAGTAGTTGATAATACTATATCAGATCATAGAACTGTTTTCTTCTCTATTAATTCGTATTACTCCAAGAAGGAGGAAAATTGTATTCGCAAACGTATTATAAATGAACAAACTTTGAACAATTTGAAAAATGCATTGGAAAACGAAAACTGGTTGGAGATTTATTTGGATATTGAAATTGATGAAAAATTTAATTTGTTTCATGATAAGTTAATGAATTACTTCAATCGCAAATGTCCTTCCAAAAACATTAACACGCACAGGAATAAATCCCACGAATGGGTGAACAAGACTATAAGAGAATCTGAAGAACATTTTTCATCTACAAAAAACAAACCCGTCACTCCATGAATATTATAAAATACGTAAAAAACAGCACAAAGAATTAGTAAAGGAAACAAAAAATGTGTTTTACTCGCATAAAATATATTCCTCCTCAAATGTGAATAAAAGTGCGTGGTCTGTCATTAAAGACCTTACGGGAAAAACGAAACAATTTTCGAAAAATATATCAATTGAAATTGATGCAAAAATTTGTTCAGATCCTCAGGTTATAGCTGATGGTTTCAACCGTTTCTTCATCCAATCTCCTCATGACATTATAAGTAAAATAAATAATGCAAATATAATATCACAAAAAATATCTACTCCTAGCATCAAAAAAAGTGTTTTTCTTCAGCATGTAAATGAAGAGGAGATGGAACATGTGATAAAACACAAATTAAAAAATAAACATTCATCTGGCCTAGATGGTATATCTGCATGTGTCATAAAACGTATTTCCACTCAAATCACAAAACCTCTATGGCATATCATAAATAGGTCTTTTCAGGATGGAATTTTTCCAAGCAGATTGAAAATGTCACTTTTTACACCTCTTTTCAAAGAAGGCACCCTACATAATATGGAAAATTACAGACCAGTATCTCAGCTTCCTGTAGTATCGGAAATTTTTGAATATGTAATGCTGAATTCTTTGATGGGATTCCTGATGAAGTATAATATACTTAATCGAAACCACCATGGATTCCATGAAAGTCGTTCAACGATGACTGCTATATACTCTCTTTATGAGAAAATTTTGGAAGGTGTGGAAGCAAATGAAATTACTACAGCTGTATTCTGTGATATGAGTCGAGCGTTTGACTGCGTGCAACATGAGCTTTTATTGCAGAAACTATACAATTCTGGAGTTAGAGAAAAGTGTCAAAATAAATCATAGAAAAGAAAATATTCAGAATCAGTTGGTATCGACACATATGCCCAATGAAATTGGAGTACCCCAGGGCTCTGTTCTCGGTCCGGTTTTGTTTGTGCTTTATATTTATGATTTTCCTGTAATCTCACCAAAAGCCTTGTTTATATGCTGACGACACAACACTTTTGTTTCGTGAAAGGAATGAGTGTATTCTACAGGATACAATTCTCTCCACTCTCCAGAGTCTTTATGACTGGTTATCCAGCCATTCTTCATTCCTAAACCCAATATATGTCTTTTCAAAACCGTCATCGTAATAGTACCACCGAAATAGATATAAATAATGAATCAGTGGAACAATCAAACTGTGTTACATTTTTAGGAATAGATTTTGATTCTAATCTCTCATTCACCACTCATTGCGTAAATCTCATGAAGAATCTGAATAGCAAGTGTTATCAAATTAGAGTTTTGAGAAATGTTCTGGATAAACAAGCATTACTATTATTTTATTATGATCAAATTCAGTCAAGATTGATATATGGTATTTTAATTTGGTGTAACTCGTCATCTATGAAAGATATTTTCATAACACAAAAAATTATATTAAGAAACATTGCTAACGTATCTTCAAGAACTTCCTGTCGAAGACTATTCAGAGAGTATCATATTCTCACGGTTTATGGTTTATTTATCGTTGAACTATTGATGTATATACACAAAAATCTAGATAAATTCATGAAAAATGAATCGGTACATCATTACAATACAAGAAATAAAAATTATCTATATATTCCAAGAAATCGTACATCATTGTATCAAAAATCATACCAAATAATGGGCTTTAGGCTGTATAATATATTACCTAATGAATATAAAAGATTTACCAAGTTGGACCATTTCAAATATAATATCAAGCTGCTTATGTTAGATATAAGTCCTTACAATATTAATGAGTTCACTAATTATTTTAAATAGAGTCGTTTTGTTCTGTCTGAATTTTTGAATGTTCTTAAATGTGCAATATATGTGTATATATATATATATATTTATATATATATATATATATATATAATATATGTATAGTATTTTTTATATATTATGTTTGACTTTTTGAAGTGAAAAATTTGAATTTTTTTATTATATGAGTTTTTTCGTGACTTGTCCTATAACTTGTCAAAGTTCTCTCAAATGGACCAATAAAATCTATCTATCTTTCTAGCTATGTACCTAACTATAACGGTTCTCAAGTTATTGATTTTTTTTATGTAAATGCTAGGTACAATTAGAAACTGAATAACATCGAAATGTATAGAAATCATCCCTTCGAATTCTGACCAAGCATAAAATAGGTTTTGGGCTATTGATTTCGATAAAACCCGTTTCTCAAAATTTACAGATAGTTCAAAAATCATTGTCACGCTTTTATAATTTCGGACAAAGATAACTTTGTTATTTCAAATAGAACACCCTGTATTTTTTCGGTCTGAACAATATAAAATTCAATTATCTTTCATTTCATATTGAGGTTCCCTATACCTAACCTAAATAGTTTTTCAGATATTAGCTTTTTCAAATAGTAGTTCTTATTTCAATGCATTCTTTGAATCAAAATAGCTTTGAAACGACATTTATTCAACTTGTTGAAAGAATTCTTATTGACAGTTATTGTGTTTTACGTTATTCAAAACCTTCACTGAATTATTAGCGTCGAAAACGAAAACTTATCCCATTCAAGTGCGGATAGATATGATTTTAGCGATTGGTGAGTGTTTAGAGAATTGACTTTTGGCGTCGAGGGTGTATGCCCAAAAATATCCAGGATGGAATAATCCAAACAAGGTGGTTTTCAAACGATTGCTACATCAATTTTGTAGGACTGGAAGTGTAGCTTATGAAAAGGCGAATAGACCAAAACATATCATTGGAAATGAGCAAAATGAATTTCTTATTACGGGATCAATCATAGGAAACCCTCTTACGAATCAACGTAAGATCGAGAAAGATACAGGGATAAGCAGACGGAGCATTTCTAGGGTAAAAAAAAATACAAATTTCACCCGTACGAATTCAGATGCACCAGGAATTATATGAAATAGACTTCCATCGATGAATCGAGTTTTGTCTATGGGTTCTGGACAAGTTTAGTGAGGATGAACATTTTTTGAGTTCCATTTTATTTTCTGATGAATCTACTTTTTATAACAATGGCTTAGTGAACAGACACAACTTCCATCATTATAGTGATGGATCAACAGAATAGATGGTCTGATGACGTGTGGGGAGGAATTATAGGTACGCAAGTTATAGGACCATGCTTTTTTTATGGAAACTTGAATGGTCAAAATTGTTTACAATTTTTACGAGATGATCTGCCTGAGCTCCTGGAGAATGTGCCGCTAAATATCAGACAACGGATGTGGTCACAATAGGATGGAGCTCCGGCAAATTTCAAATTCAGTGTCAGACAATTTTTGAATATGTGCTTTTCGAATGAATGGATTGGTAGGGGAGGAACACAAAATTGGCCAGCGAGATCACCAGATTTGACTTGCCTCGATTTTTTCCTCTGGGGATACTTGAAGAATGAGGTTAACGACACTCCTCCAATCACACTGGAAAATATGAAGGAGAGAATAAGGGCTACTTTTCGAAAAGTGATGCCTCAAATGTTATTAAATGTTAAGAAGTCTTTCATAGAGAGAGTGGCTCTTTGTATTCAACAGGATGGTCGTTATTTCGAGCATCTACTTTGAATTGAATATATTTGTGTTTCATAATTTGTTGTTGTTTCAGTTGAATATAAAAAAAAGTATTGTATAGTCTGTTCAATGAACTACTGTCAGAATATGGATGTAAATGATAACTTCATTTTAGTGAACAGTAAATATTTTCGATGAAGTGGAGTATAACAACTGTCAATGAGAATTCCGTGAGCGAATCAAATAAATGTCGTTTCAAAGCTATCTTGATTCAAAGAATGCATTGAAATAAGATCTACTATTTGAAAAAGCCAATATATGAAAAACTATTCAGGTTAGGTATAGGGAACCCTGATACGAAATGGAAGGAAATTGAATTTTATATTGTTCAGATGAAAAAAATACAAGGTTTTCCTTTTGAAATAACAAAGTTATCTTTGTCCGAAATTATAAAAAAGTGACAATGATTTTCAAACATTCTGTATAATATTGAGAAACGGGTTTCATCATAATCAATAGCCCAAAACCTCTTTCATGCTCGGTCAGAATTCGAAGGGATGATTTCTATACATTTCGATGTTATTTAGTTTCCAATTGTACCTAACATTTTCATAAAAAAATCAATAACTCGAGAACGGTTATAGTTAGGTACATAGTACCTCTTATGAAATCATATTAGTTTTTTTTGACATATTCAAAAGTGTAACGAAATACAGGGTGTTTCTCTTAAAAAAACACAACTTTTATATGTCACACTTTTTTGAGCCACCCTGTATACTCCAAAATAATTTCCCTTTGCAGCCTTAATTAATATACATATAATGAAATGGAGGAATTCCCGAATAAATGAATGGTTTGGTTTACAGGGACCGTGTCGTATGGGTGCCCCACCCTGTATATGCGTGTGTAATGATAACGAATGATTTCTTGCTTCTTGGATGTTTCTATTGAGAAATGTAATTTTTTAGCTATAAGTTATTTGTCAGTATATTTCGAATCTTACTCCCTGCATTAACGAAAACCTATAAATGTTTCAAAGTATAATGGAAAAAAGATTACTAGTATTCTGCACCGCCTAATATCCATCCAATATTTTCCAACAAAAGCTTTATCATTCACTTGATTCACAATCAAAGAGATCCTTTTCTCCCTTTTCCATCATTTTCTGATATTAACGCACAATAAATTCGTCTTGATATTTCGAGCTTGGAATAAACCGCTCGTCAGGTATTCAGTCAAATTGACTCCACCTCATAAAATCAGTCAGCATCTCCAACGTTGCTCCATAAAAAAGTATTCACTTTTCATGCTACACATTGAAATGGAATATAGCCAATCTACTGAGATTTGTGGTATTATCTATACCTATTGAACTTAGAGCGGTCATCAGGAAAAAGAGAAAAGAGTTGTTGAAGATGGGAGATCAGCGCAAATTCAGCTGAGAACTAGAAACTGTGGAGGCAGAAATTCAAAAATCATCTCTCAGCCTCAGAAGTGAAGGAGAAAGATGGGAAAGTTCAGATTACATTACATCGTCAGCTTACAATACTTTTACGTTTGCTCCGAATAACAACAAAGATTTGCTCAAAACGATCGTGAAGAAATATGAATACCATTTTTTTTTCAAAAACCTACCTGTCGTATAAAAGTTTTAGGTTTTTCACAAGGAAGCAATGCGAATGTAGTAGCATCGAGCAATTCGTCGCTGATTGAAGCACTCTTCGTCAGTGCTCTGCACAGCTCTGATTGTGATGTCACATAAGTATAACTTTCTCCACTCCTATCACACGTTGTGGACCCTCTCTCCTCCGAATGGCCACTCTCCTCTCATGGATGGCTCCGAATGAACATGTTTCGTAGAAGAAACACAACTTTTTGGACGTGTTTGGAATATCTTGTGAGAGATACCACATTATTATTCGAAAAAATCATAATATAAAGCAGACATCACTCTCCTTTTCAAAACCCTCCCACGATAATGTCAGAAACGATCGGAGCCGTGTTAGAAGACAAGCAAAACAGGAACTGAAACAGATCATTGAAGCAGGAGAAGTTCGACTCACACTCAAAGTAGAAGAAGTTACTAAGAGATTGGATTGGAAACAGAAAATTGCTTTATACTAGAAAAGCTCGAAGAAATAGAGAGAAAAGGAAGAGGAAACAATATAATAATATTTGGACTAAAACACCCAGGGCAGAGCATTGAACTTGATTTCATTACGAGAGAACTCAAGAGATTGATCGGAAGTTTAAGAACTTTAAACTTTTTCCTCATTCAATCACATATTACATATGGTATATTAGCATGGGGATCAACAGATAAGACAATAATGAATGAAGTATCAATAACCCAAAAAGGTCTGCTGAAAATAATATACAATAAAAAACGAACTTGCCCTTCAGATGAACTCCACCAACAAACGGAAATATTCGACCGAGTACAACTCTTTTTTCATCTCAGCAACATAAAGATCCACAAAACAAATCATGAGCTACAGGAAATGTATCAGAAATAAGAAATATAATGCTAGAAATAAGGAAAATAAATACAAGATCCCTTTTATGAATAAAGCTATCGGCCAAAAAAGCCACAGATATATCAGCCAAAAACTTCATAACCAACTACCAGACAAACTAAAAAACAAGCAGAATACAAATAGATTCAAGAGAGATCTGGAAAAATAAATCCTATCCAAGCCCCGCACTGATATACATACTTAAGTCTATAACTTTTAGATTTTATGTCACATTATATGTTTTTATTGTCTTTTTCATTTTTATATTTATTTAACTTTTTATAAATTATCATTATTCTATCTACATATGTCTTCAATAATATTTTTATCAATCTTTTTATCAACATTACAAGTACCTTAGTACTACTGTCACACACAAGCTTTGCTATCGTGACCTAACTACGTTTATTTTTGATTTCTCTAATTATATATCACTCCTGCAGTGTAATGTATTTATATAGCACTCTTGCAGTGTAATGTACTTCACCTTCGAAATAAACGTCTCATTATTATTATTATTATTATTTGTGCCGATTGTGTGAGATTGTATGTCGCACTTTCGGTATAAAACATTGAATATGTGCGATTGAAAACTTTTTTTTCGATAAGTGATTTAATCCCTCTTAATTCAATTTGTTTGTATATCATTTTACCTTTATGAATGTTTTGTTCAATTAACTACCTTTCATCATTGTTCAGAATATCAAATTATGAAATATATTCGATTTAAAATAATAAAGAGAAATAACATGGGGATTCAATTGGATAATGGAATGGATGGGTTCGATATGTTTATATATCTGATACGGTCGACGGAATATGAATAATTCATCAATTATCTCCTGAAATTACCCTTTGATAAATGGGAATACGAGAAACTTGGATAAATAGTAACATTGTTCAAAATTAATTGTTCCATCTGGGGGGATAATAACCTTTTCGTATATAATAGGAGTTAATCTAAAGGATAAGATACCGATTATGGGCACCGATGGCTGGTCAGGTTGACGAGAGTCTTATCGATATCTGAAGTCAAGCAACGTCGGGCGTGGTTAGTACTTGAATGGGTGACCACCGGTCAAGGAAGTTCCACGTTAAATGTCCTAACAACTGTAGCGTAATTATTTAATAATATTCCACTTGTGTCTGGCCGAATGACGAAATGTCCAAGCCAAAAAAAAAAAAAAAAAAAAGATACCGATCACCAGTTATTTCAGAATTATAGCCCCTTCTGATGTTACATTGCACACTATGCCGGGTGACAATGGCCATGCCTATATCTCCTTCACTTATCAACCGATTTGAATGAAATTTCGTAAATAGATATGAGACACAATATGGGATTGATAGACATATGAGAACAGAATGATCGACTTCCGGTTTTGCCTGAATAGCCACCAACTTCGATTTTTCAAATGGAACACCCTGTATGTCTGATGTTTTTTGGATTCTACGGCTCAAATGTCATACGATAGTGTTGTCATATTTTTATTTTACGATTGAAAAAAAAAACTTCTATTTTTTTTTTGTTCGGGAAGCCTTGATCAGGTAGAAATCTATACTAATTTACATCAGTAACTCAAAGTAATAGTCATTTCATCGATCAAACAATTGATAAATCCACAGAAAATGGTTTCGATTCAACATTCAATTGAGAATGTTTCCTTTTTCAGCATGAGTACCCCACAAGAGGTTATCTTGAACGAAGGAAGATAGTGACTAGAGTTCATCTTTCAGTCGCAGATGATTCCACATTTGATTTTAAGAACCTTTATGTACAGCTCCCACTGGTACTGAGTTGTATAGAATATTCGCGTGATTTTTCCAGTGAAACGCACATTTTCACTGCTCTATTCAGAGTCAGATCATCATTCTGTAATAATTTCCCTGTGAGAGAAACACAAATTTAAACAAATCTTCAACCAAATTATTTTTCAGTTGGTCGAATTCACAGATCGACGATTTGTTTTCAAGATCTGTCACAAATTGTTCGATAGATTCACCTGGCAACTGTGCGAGAATTGTTCTTTAACCGTTCGAAAGATAGGTCCTTTTTTGGCAGGAAATGGTCTTCGAACTTATTTAATACATCGCTAATTATTTTTGCTCAGTCTTTTCAAATGTGAATGTATTATACAGTAAGCTTCATAAGTCTTACCCCGCCCCCCCCCTTTCCTATGTAACTCGTTACTGGACTCTTGTTAGGAGAATCGCTGAGACGTCGACTTTTGATTTCTACAATGTACATTTTTGTATGAATAGTTTACTCCTACTTTCATCCCTTACTGGAGGGGAGCAACCCTTTCAAAAAATCTAAATAGCAAGGGGTGGTGAGTAATAGCTCATCTGAAAAGTTGTGTTATCCTCCATTCAACTGTGCAATGAATTTGAAATTTGCTTCATTACGTGTTGAGTTATTAATGTTTAAAAATAACAACACACCACAAACACAATAAATGTTCAAAATGTTCCCCGTTGACTTCCTGGCAAAAATGAAGTCTATTTTTAGTTTCAGCCCTGACGTTTCGCAAAGTTTCTCGAATAATTATTGCACACACTTTCGTAATCGGCGCTCGCAACTCCTGAATAGAGTGACACTGAGTCTTGTTGTATTCTATAGATTATGGGTAACCCCATAGAAAAAAACCAAAGGGGTTGGATCTGGTGGTCTTGAAAGCCATTCCAAAAAGATCCTCGGTGCCCGATCCATCGTCCTGCATGAACAGTATTCAAATAATTCCTCGCAGCAACTGAAAAATTAGGAGGAGATCCATCTTGTTGCAAAATAATTTCCATGTCAAATTCTTCTACATCATTTTCGACAGTTGCCACTTTGTGGATCTATCACTGTTTCCAGTATTTCCAAATAGAGGGCACCAGTCAGATTTTCCTCAATAAATGACGGACCTATAATGTGGTCACCCAGTATTCCTGCCCACACATTAACTTTTTGTGGAAACTGAGTATGAGTTTCGCGAAAAAGTCGTGCATTTTCATCGGACTGGTACATACCTCACATTTTGTCTATGCACGTGACCGTTTTAAACAAATGTGTTCCAAATAACTGGGATTTTGCAAAATATTATTGGATACAATTTCACAATATTCTAGACGGCGGTCTGGATCATCGTCAGTCAGTTCATGAACCATCTTCATTTTATGGGGATGAAATTTTTTTTTCTTCAGAACTCTCAATATAATCATCTGCGAAACCTCACAATCCAAGGCAACAGTTCTTTTCGATGAGGACGGATTATTCACAAATTCGCCCATAATGTCCACTTGTTTATATTCCCCAGTAGTTGATCGCCCAGAGCGTTATTTATTTTGCACACTACCGTTCTTATAAAATGTTTCCACTAAATGTCTGAAATAATGTCTATCAATAGGGCGATCTGAAAAACGTTCATTGAACATTCGTACAGCCTCATGATAATTGCGATGAGCTTCACCAAAAATAACAATCGCTTCGCATTTCTCATTCAACTCACGTGGTGCAACAATTGGTTGGAGATGAATAGCAATCAGAACTAACAGCAGAATACACTGACTAGCTCTCTCCTTGATACCAGTTTATTGTTTTGACCATTTATCCTGAAAACAATGCAAAAACACCAACAAAACGTGCGGTTTATATCCAAGCCATATGCTTGCCATAGCAAATAAGTCTCACTTGACGTCTGAATCAAAACCGATATCATGCAGGGAGGAATTTTAATTCCAAGGATGGGTGCGCTACGTTAATTTTCGTTATTCTGAAACAATAATAACTCTAGAATTAATGGAGCAAATGTCAATTCCTCCGCACGGTTGAATAGAGAGTAGAACCCACTTTCAAATGAGCTATCACTCACCACTATTTAAATTTTTCGAAGGGGTTGCTCACCTCCGGTGAGGGATGAAATTAGGGGTGAACTATTCATACAAAAATGTACATTGTAGAAATCAAAAGTCGACGTGTCTCGGCGATTCTCCTAACAAGAGTCCAGTAACGAGTTAGATAGGGGGGGTAACACTTATGATGCTCACTGTATATAACAAAGCTTTCATATTTTCAAACAAATCAAGAAAAAAGCAGACTTGTTCATTTCTGTATGCATTCAATTCAATCGAGAATTATATAGACTTGGCTAGTACAATACTGTATGGAACATTATTAGAAATATTCTTGCTCTGCAATCCGCTCAGGAATTACGGTAGATTTATTATTCAATTTTGGTGGGTTATCCTACCGTTTCCACTTTACGACCGACATTGGTTACATGAAACCCAATTTGTATCATACATAGAGAATTCCTGCAGTTCTCCAATGTGGTTAGGTGAAAGAATAACGATGGAAATCATCAAACTGGAAAGATATATGACTGTCAACTATTAGAAGCGAGTGTGCTTTAGACCACACGACTGAAGTAAAACTTCTTTAGTTCCATCTATATGTATATAGATATATATGTTTATATATGTATATATGTATAATATATACATGTATATACATATACATAGATCAATTTTCTAATAACCTATAATTTCATCATTTTAGTTTGGTAAATTTAGTAAATTATTCTTAGAGTCATGAATGATTATAAAAATGAAATAAAAATTAATTTACCTAACTCCGATAATTTGTCTCGGTTTTTGTACATGATCTATAGTGGGATTTTCATCATCAACTTCCATTAGATTATTGTCATGTTCAATCACGATGTCACCAATTATTTGTAATGGTGAACCTCTACATTTAATGAGTATTTTATTATTTACGTATTAGTTGAGTTTTTTGTCATCCTATTTTAAAAATTAGCTGAAGTAAATTGTGGAAACGCGAGGCCGAAATACAGAAGAGTAACAAGGAGAAAGAGAGAGAGAGAGACAAGAAAATGACAGAGAATCAAACGCGCCCCAATTTCGAGAGTAGAATGCCGCGTATCAGTAGAGGGAGAAAATAGACAAGGAACGCTTCATATGACGCTACGACGCCAGCAACTAGTATGAGATAGAGCTCATCCAGTATTGAAACGACCTGTTGGTAGGTAGAGAGGGGGAAAACACGAGTGGACACGATTTGATGTGACTGCTCATACTACGGCGAATATTCACCAGTGTCTTGACATGCAGCGTTTGGAAGGTTAGGTTTGTTTGATTAATAAATAGGTAGTGCAGTTATTTATTCAACTTTGCTGGGCAGTAACAATTTGAAATGTTTTAATTATTTATTCAGCTAGTTTTTTATCAGTATTTCAATGTTGAAAAATCAAGGTCGAGATTTTAAATTGTTATTGGCAGAACCGAGCAGAAAATTTCAATGTGTAGTTTTTTATGGTTTGCAGCAGAAGTATATCACCATATTTTTACACAGGGCAGAGGAACATTCAAGTCATTCATGATAAAAAACTAGTTAGCCCTCTTGTATATTCGAATTTTTTTAATAAAACAATTTATAAATCTCAAAACTTGTCCCCATCTTGGAGTGACCGTTTGGAATTTTTATGAAAAAACTAGCTGGATCCGGCATGCATTGCAATGCCACGCAAATAAAATATCTGTCTGTCTGTTTCGTTCCGGTCACGTTTCCGGTACCGTCCCGGTCTATCTGTCTATTTTTATATCTATGTATTGAATTTTAACAAAAAAAAACTAATTTCCGACCCCAAAAACCCCCACGGTCCATAATATATATATATATATAGATAAATATATATATATATATATATATAGGTTCATAATCTCCGACCGTAGGCACAATATTAAATCTAATCGAAATATACACCACAATAGTTATTTGTCCGACATTTTAAGTTCTTTAATTTTGATTTCATAGAAGCCGTGTACTAAAACGTATACGTTACAGAAGCCTTGTACTAAAACGCATACGTTATAGAAGCCTTGTACTAAAACGTATAAAATAAATTTAAGTCATCGCTGACAATAATTTAATTATTTTTTGTTGAATTATTTGGTTTCAAAAAGCTTGTCGCGCGAAGTATTCATAAAAGTAGGTACCAATTAATTTGATTGGGCAGTGATTAGTTAGTAAGTAAGAACTTGTCAAAGTATTCGATTTTTACAAAGTACTCATGAAAGTAAACAACTTGTCGAAGTATTAATTTTATTACAACACACATACCAATTTTGAATGAAATATGACCATAATCAGAAAACTCGTCCTTCATCTTGGTGCCGCCATCTCGAATTTATAGATTTTGACAAAAAATTCATAATATCCGACCCTTAAAACCCCACATAATATGACCATAATCAGAAAACTCGTCCTTCATCTTGGTGCCGCCATCTCGAATTTATAGATTTTGACAAAAAATTCATAATATCCGACCCTTAAAACCCCCACATACCAATTTTGAATCGAATTGACCATAATCACAAATGTCCTTCATCTTGTGCCGCCATCTTGAATTATGAATTTTGACAAAAAAAAACTACGTCTCGTGTTTCGCCTATACCAAACAATTTGGTACGCCTATGAAATTTCTATTGATAGCCACAGTTAGACAATGGCTCGGGTATCTTCGAGAAAAATTGGTTGTTAGGTGGGGGAAGGCCAGAGAGGTCGTTTCAATACTGGACGAACTCTACGCACTCACCTTTGTCGAGACCATTCGCCTCGCCCGATCACACTTTTCGTAAATTCGTAACGCTCTCGTCACGTATTCACCAGCTTACTCCACAAGTCAAGCGTGCGTCGAGACCGTTCGCCTCACCCGATCACACTTTTTGTAACGCTCTCGTCACGCATTAACCAGCCTACTCCCCAAGTCAAGCGTGCGCAAAGAAGTTTTACTTCAAAAAAATAATTTTTATCGATCAATGAAACAGTGGTAATCCGAATGTATGCAAGATTTTCAAATCACAACACACACGATCAGATTTCCACTGAATTTTTATTCAAATTCCCATGTTTCGCTAACATAGTAGCTTCTTCATGTGAATTTATGAACCAAATAATACAATGATAAATAGTTATATACTAGCTGAGATTATTATCGGTAATTACATCTATTGGGATAAGTGCCGACACTGATCTCCCAAAACTTAAAATGTATCCTCAATTATAATGATCACAAAGGGGTTATGCCAACGCATTTTTAATTATGTACCCCTTTTTTTTTAACTAACAACGATCAATTATTGAGTTCGTACAATATTCCAATGAGTTATCCGCATAGGTCTGATGAAATGAAAGGTATCCGTGGAATCATGGAAAACAGTAGGTGATTAATGTCATGTCAAAAGTTAAATACTTGTCATCTCGTTTCGTTTGTAAAAAGTTTTTTGAAATAGAAAATAATAATCGTTATTCTCAAAACGAACAAATCGATATAATATTGATATATGGAAAATATCAGAAGAACGTTGTCAATGCTAATATGATATACGCTGTTCGTTATCCATTGAAACGGCACCCATCGAGGACCTATTTCAGGAAATTGGAAATGATGCCATAAAAAGAACAGCTGATCAAAACCACATCTACTTCATCATTAGTGAAGAAGCGGAAACTAATGTTTTAGCATATGTTAATTTTACTCCATCTGCCTCAGTGCGAGAATTTGAAATTGAATGTGGGATCAGCAGAAAAGTGCCAGAAAAGTATTGAAAAAACATAAATACAGTTTGCATCAGCATCTATATGAAAATGACCCAGAACCGAGACTAACTTATTGTAATTGGCTTTCGCGTCATCATGATTTGAATAATGGTTTTGTCTCGAGGATACTGTTTACAGATGAGTCTAGGTTTACGAATAATGGTATGTTCAATAGGAATAATACAAGGGATTGGACTCAAGAAAATCCTAGGTTGCAGAGACAAGGTGATTTACAAGAACAATTTGAATTCAACGTATGGGTAGAATCACAGGGACAAGAATCATTGGACCAATTCTTCTCGACGGGCCTTTGATGGGCCAAAGATATCTACAATTCTTAGAGAACGATATTCAAAATAATATCAACGATTTACCTGAGAACATCAGGGAAAATATGTTTTTTCATCAGGATGGTGCAGGACCACATAATGCTAATATTGTTCAGCAATACCTATGGGCAGAGATGGATTGGAACAAATGGTCCAATCATATGGCCAGCCAGATCACCCGATTTAACTACTATTGATTTTCATTTATGGGGTCACATAGAATCCAAAGTATACTCGAGTAGACCAACTTCTTTGGAGGACTCGAGAGATAGAGTTGAGCGCGTATTTCAGGAAATTCCTGCTCATGAACTGATAAATGTGATGAGGTGTACAATAAATAGAACAAGTCTATATGATGGGGAAAACGGGCAGCCCTTCGAACATATCATTGGTTATTAATTAATAAAATGACTTTTCGATGGTTGTGGAACTCTTCTATTGAAAACAGGATAATGGTATTGTGAGTAATACTTTGTACGCTGAATGTTTCACTGTTTCAGTCGTTAGATTCATTCAAACAGTTTGATTATATTGAAGTTATCTTTTCTGTAATGGGTTCATGATCATTACATATTGTCAACTCGAATATTTTTGGTAATTCTTTGTTACCATTCTGGAGTAGAGTTTGAAAGAATGAATAGATGTCATGTTACCTATAATTTTTTTCGGTTTGATTTCATTTTGCTAGATGGCTTTCTACGTTTTGTACAAAAAGAAAGTGGTACATAATGTATATCGTTGAATTGGTAATTGAATTCTCTATCGAATGGCAAGATGGCCCTCGGTGGGCACTATTTGCAAAAAACTATTTTTTCGTTAAAATTGCGTTCATAAAATTTCAATTCTTGCTGTGGGATTTGTTATTGATCTTATCGCTGAAATGACTATTACTATGAGTCACTGATGTAAATTAGTATAGATTTTGACCTGATTGAGGCCTCCTGGGCTAAAAAAAAATTAAAGATTACTTTTTTTCAATTGTAAAATAGAAATTTGGCAACACTGTCGTATGTTATTTGAGCCGTAGAATCCGAAAAACATCAAAAATACAGGGTATTCTATTCGAAAAATCTATGTTGGTGGCTATTCTGGCGAAACCGGAAGTCGGCCATTTTGTTACATATGTCTGTCAATCCGAAATTGTGTCTCATATCTATGTACAAAATGTCATTCAAATCGGTCCCTTGTTTTATAATATATAATTCAATTCGGAAAAACAATATTACAATAAGATAAGATCGTTTCAATCCGGATTGTAATAGTCATCCTTGAACTTACCTCATGTTCAAGTGTAAAGGATTTGCTCCAGGCCAATTACGATAGAATGAAAGTCGTTCTGTTCATAATAATTGATGAAAAAATACCAACGGAGATATAAAGTGAAAGCACGACTCTACTAAAAAACGGTGAAGCAAAAATTCAGTTACTCCTAAGAAGTGTGAACGATTTCATTAAATACTTTTCTCGTTTGTGAGAATCATGTTCGTTCGGCAAAAAGAGTAGAAAAGCAAACCTCATTTATCTCCAACGATGTTCGGTATAAAACCATCGGACGGAAATCATTGAATGAAACTACCAATATATTTTGTCCATATAGGATCTTGAGAGCAACTACTCCAGTTTTTTGTATTGCCAAATTCCTTTGTTCATTGCCTCATAACACGATACGGCCAGTGAACTTCTTATTGGACTATTTCAGGTCCGGTCTTATTGACCTATTTGGCACCCGGTAGTTCTCAAACACCGCTCATAAACTCCGAACAAATAATCCATAAAAGCTACAGGATGTGTCCTAGAAATCTTAACAATCGAAAGTCTTACATGGTTGCTTCAAGCTAAAAAAATACGATTCATTGAGAATTTTGCTGAAGAAGAAAATGTTACTTTCATAAGGATTGGTTTATCTTATAGAGTTCATTTATGAATTCAGTGTTCCTGGCTTGGAAGATTATTTTTCTTATTTTATAAAGATCAAGCCCAAGCAGCATCATCATGACGTATACTGATTCGGCCACTTCGACTCTGTGGTTATTACGTAATCACCATTATATCTACCACTATACAGTAGGAATAACTGGAATTATATATTTTCCTGGTTGTGAGTCACGTGTTGGGGTCAATTGAGGTGTGTGAAACATGGCCATTGAGCAGAATCACTTTCAAGGTTTTCGAACTTGAATGTGGGAAATAGCCGTTGCGGTAATCATCCTGTACCACTTAAATATCACTAGAAGTCACAATCACTTTCAATAGAGTCTGCTAGTTTCGGTTACGTTTCAGTAACTTCCAAAAACCTTCAATGTGGCAGGCACCTGATTGTGAAATGTGGGGATGGTTGCCACGTTCTTGCTAATAAGTGATTGCCACAGTTCGCACGTGATGAAAGTCACCACAAAGTTATAATTACCTTTTAAATTCACCATCAAGTGACCGTGGATTGGTCCGCACAATGACGAGAGCTAGCCCAACTTTTCGCAAATTATGTTATTGTGACTTACAGAAAGTTTGTTTCACCTATTACATGAAACGCGAATGATATTCATTCAAAATGAGATGGGATATGCGTTTTCAATTGACAATATTTGTTGATTTTGGAGTGACCGTGGATTGGGCGGCGCGATGACGAAAACTAACCTAACTTTTCTTGAATTATTTCATTGTGGCTTGCAAAAAGTTCGTTTTACCTGTTACGTGGAACGTGAATGATATTTATTCAAAATGGAATGGGTTATGCGTTTTCAATAGACAATTTTTATTGATTTTGTAGATCGGATCTCTGACTTGTGCGCCTGCTTGATATGCATACCTTAATTGTTAATTCAGTTTGCATAAATGCCATCATTTTCATTACTGTCTATTGATAATTGTTACTTGATGATCGTTAATTGAAGCTGCATGAATCCACCATAATACGTGTCCTTTTCTAACAATTAATGGACATATATCCGCAACTTTGAGATTATAACTTTGAAGTGGCAGGTAATAATAGCCACGACGTGTTTGCAATTTTCATGTTTTAACTTTGAAGTGGTGAGTCATGGGCCTGCGACGTGGTCGCCACTATCTACTGTTGGGAAAGATAATGATTCAGTTCTACTGGCCACTTCATGATGAGAGGAACTGGTATATTTTCAGTTTCCAACTTTAAAGTTTCTTTCTCCTGAAGCTTCCATATTTACAGGAATTTGCTGGGTCGCCATTATCAGACAAATGAACGAAACATTCAATAGAGATTTATTTGTTGTAAGTACCGCATCAAACGTAAGTATTGGTTTCAAGAAACCAAGATTGACAAAAAACGTGTGAGGGATTTGAGAACATAGTGTCAGAGGAGAGTTATTTCTAAAATTATAATTTTTTCCTCGAATAAAGAGTATTCAGATGGCGCATGACCACAATCGAGCTACAACACCCATATTTCACAGTAAACTTCCAACTCTTTTAATTTTTTCCCATAAAAAAATCAAAATTTGATATATTTAGTTACGTATTTGTATGTTATATATTCCCATACTTATAGTCGATCGAGTGTTAGAAATGATTCTGGCAAAATAGAAGATGAATGAGGAACATTTAATACAAACATATCAATCAATCAATCAATTTATTTATCACAAAATATACATATGAATTCAATCACAAGGACCATAGACAAATGCATGTTTATGACACAAATAAATACCAAAACAAAATAAAATAAGATAAGATACCTACCATTAGATTAAAATACATGATAAAAATTGAGAAATTCATCTTCACAGGAACATACTTTTCGGACAATATAGCATAAAAAGGTAGAAGACGTGAATACACAAGAGACAACAAGAGAGGCAGTCACATATATATAAGTTTACTATATTGAATACGAATCGAATCAATTGCATATATCGCGAACATAACACAAATTATACTAAGTACTCATCTATATTGTAGCAGGACAGAGATCGAGCCATATATCAATTACACAAGCGTAGTCAGTTGTTTAACGTGTCCAGTGTCTGCCACTACAAATCCACGTTTCCACCAGGTGACAACAATGTGGTTGGAATGTGGTTCTCTGAAATCCTGGAACGTAGATCGAAACGTAGCGACCATCAAAGAAGTTTTTCCCATTTTGGTAGCCGCCGCGTGATAGAACCGTTTATATTACGTGACAGTGGTTGTGGTCAAACACCTCAAAGTTTTCCAGATTCGTGGCCGCTACGTCCCGTCCACTAAAAATGCTACTTGGGAGCTGAGAATATAACGATCTGAGGTGGAAGATTCATTCAGGAAAAATCGGTCTGTTTCGTTGAAAACCACATGAACGAATCCTCTCACGACTCTGGAATATCGCTGATATTTGGACGACATCTCTTTTTACAGGAACATTCAGTCCTCTAAAACCTCCCATTCCACAACGAGCAATGTGTGTGACAAAGCAAGACGTTATATTGTCAAAAAGAAGCAAATCAACACGAATGAACAAACACCAAATGAAAGAAGCATGGAGGGCAAAAAATAGGAATTCTAGAAAAATGTTGATGGTATATAATATCCATTCTCAGTGGGAAAGTCGAGAAAAATAAAATAGGATTTGCCGCTTTCACCTAACATGCGGATCATAGGCGAAGATTCATTATTTTCCTTCAAATATAACTTTTCCTTTTGTATAAATATTTTATTTCGAATTTGCAATCTTTTTCTTTTTACGAGTTTGGACCGGCATATCAATCAATCAATTTATTCGATCGATAAGTGTTCAGTCACAATAAAGTATACAGTCTCCATTGAAACACTAGCTTAGCTTAGCTTACACGTCAGGTAAGCCTCTTAAGGAGACACAAACTTAAAGCTATGTTAAGGGTAAACAGTATATATAAAATTTCACATTTAAACAATAAGTACATATGAAATTTGACATTTAATCAATTAGAAGAGTTTCAGACGATGAATAACAAGTAAACATTTATTGCTAACAGCGGATTATTTGAAGAGAGCACAGAATTATCTTAATTAAATATCATGACTCCTGACCATAAGTACCTAACTATAAAATATCAGTTGACACAATCAGTAAAGAATGCATGTAAAGAATAGTATGCTTTCTGCCTGAGAAGCGTTTTCAAGCTTCTTTTAAAGCAGTGTAAGCTGGGGGCAGACTTGATATTGTCTTCAAGTGCATTATATAGTTTGATACCAATCAATCCTGGGTGACTCTGCGTCACCGATAACCTCGTAAACGGTTCATGCAGTTCAAACCTATTCCCAGTTTCACTGGAAGGTTAGTAATGTTCATCTTTACATGAATATTGCAGTGATAGATGAATAGACGTGGTAGAGTGATCATGTCAGTTTTTATAAAAAGCGATTTGCAATGGTCTCTCACTCACGCCATTATTCTTTCAGATTTTTTCTGAATAGTAAAAACTTCCATGAGTGGTGTATGTTGCACCCTAGCGAAAAATGTCATAGCAAATAATCAACTTAATGAGACAAGAGTATTCAAAATTTCAGGGAAGACAGTGTTCCTCAGCAGACGAAGTAGAAATGTGTTTGCTAAGGTTACTTTGGATATTTTCAATATGATCGTTCCAGGTGAGCTTGGAGTCAATATCAATTCCCAAAAACTTTGTGTCTGAGACTTGTTAAATTGATTCATCGTGCACTCCCACTAAGTAGCTTTTATCTGTGGTAGTATTTTAAATTACAAAGTCAATCATCTATGTTTTGGAGATATTAAGGACCAAGCCATTCAGAGAGCTCCATTGAGAGAGCTGGGATGACACATTCTGAGCTTTTTGGATCATGGTTGCAGTGTTTTCTTCAGATATGACTAGGTTGGTGTCGTCTGGAGGCAGTAGCACAATAGGTGGAAATATCGTTGATGAATATGATGAATAGCAGGGGCCCTAGAAAAGATCCTTGAGGGAACTCTGTTAAGACGTTTGCATGTTCAGAACATGTGTTGTTCAAGAACACTTTTTGTCTACGAGCTTCGAGATACCAAGAGATGTTCAATCAGTAGAGTGCAAGTAAGCGGAAGAGTGGTTGACCATGTGTTATTGTTTTCGAATAAAGTTATTTTTAGCTCAAAAAGTAACAACTTTTGGTTCTACTCCTTATTTTTTTTTAAGTTGACGATTGTGTTTTAAATCATATTCCACCTGAATCACTTGCCCATTGGTGAGTAATTTGTTATGTCATTTTCCAGTTTTAAATATAACCTAGAATATTGAGGAAGATAAGTTTGAAAACGCACTATCATGTACCTTGGATCGGCTGGAACTGATGGACAGTTGTGGTTCCAAGTGGACATTTCTAGCTTTCGTTAACTATTATTGTTGAAATATAACTAATATTGAGTAAAATCAAATTTACATACCTAATTTTTTGCTTATCAATTATAAGTTATAAATTTAATATTGTAACTTTTCATACACATGTATACAAATGAAAATTAGATATGCAATTTCATGTCTTCTTGTAATGGAACAATATAATGTAATTTCTGTATACAAATGTTGTTTTCGTGCGATTGCACGCAAAGTGAGTCTATCGCGTTCTCAACACAGTCCGCGAAATTAAATTAGTAGTAGGGCTATGTCACTCTGAGCGCACCTCTCATGGTCCCGCACCACCACCACAAAATGGCGGTTTCATGAGAGGGTGGGGATGAGTGGTTGTATGTGGGGTAGGGAAAAGGTGGGGGGATGAGTGGCCTGTGATTGGTCGGAATGGTGGCAGCCATGTTGTGTATGGGAGTGTGTGATTGAGAGTGGGAGGTGGGGAGAGCTGTGATAGGTCGTGGGCGTGGTGATAGCCGCCGGCCGTTATCCAATAGCCGAGCAGCATATTGAAATGGGGGTGTCAACCAATATCCGTCAACGGCATTGGTTGGGAGGAAGTGTCACGTGATCAGTGAATGGTGGCGGCCATTTTGGAAAGTGGGAGGAGTCAGCAGTGATGATGCGGTCATGACTCAACCGACAAGTCTTTGCAGGAATATTATCTACGTCAGCACTTCTTATCAGTTGTTTATTTAAGCGACCGGATATCGGCGGCATCCTTTGTTCACATTGAGATAAGATATCGGCGGCGGCATCCTTTGTGAAAGAGTTTGTTTACATTAACAAGATAAGAGAGTATGTAGCTGCACGCTCGACCGTGGGATAATCTAACGATTACTTTTTTTGGGGACTAAGGCACTGCGCGACATGGAAGCGGTGTGGGATCAGCCAAATGATTGATCATCAAGT